>PVKA01001128.1:94347-157972 GCA_004027165.1 Ctenomys sociabilis | reverse complement strand
AAAAAAAAAAAAAAAAAAAAGAACATAGGAGTACTAGAATCTATATGTTCTCTTTTTTTTCCCTGTACTTTAGGGAGGGGTCTTCAAGGTGTTCAGGGTCTCACTACATAGATTGTACTCTAAGTGATTTGCCTGTTCACAGCCTCCCAAGAGCTGGGATTACAGGTATGTGCCACCATGCCCAGTCTTAATTGCCATCTCAGGGTACCCCACTGGCAGGGCCGGCCTGGCACGCCCATGGATGGAACCCCTTGGCCCTTGCTTCTACTTGCAGGCACTTTAATCTTCTGAGCTATTTGGCCAGCCCTGTAAAATCTATATGTTCCCTTCAGAAAAAAATTATCTGATATGTTTAAGTGTGTCCAAAGTATTACACTTACGTGAGAAAAATTAAAGCAATGAAAAATTATTGTAAAAGTAACAAAGAATTTATTAATGGCAAACAAAACTGAAATAACATTATGTGAAAATAAATATAACCTTAAGTTACAATTTATGTGACCAAATTAATATAAATTAGAAAGATCAATTTGTGATAAATAATTCTATTTTACTTAGGTAGAGATATAAATTGAATATACATTTAGGAAAGGTTGAGTAAAATTTTATCAAGAAGATATGCCAGAGTTATTGTCCTGTATGATAGAATATTTGGTTTTGAATAATCACTTTTTGTAAACTGTTAATGTAACTCTTTAACTTAATCACCTTAAAAGCAACTAAGGAACTAACATTCCTGATAAAAATGAGACCCATGTATAACCACTTAGAATGATGGACATGTAAAAATAAAATTGAAAAAGTTTTATTTTGCTATATTCCTAATGAGGAGATCTATATATACTCAATGTGCTACATCTTTAAAACCATGCAAAACTTATGTTTCCATTAATATGTACATAAGAGACATACTGTGTAAGTGGGATGTAGTCCTCAAATAACAAATTAATGTTTCATAATTTAGCATGGGAATTCAAGTATATATGTCAATAAAGCACAGCAATAAACAAAGTAAATTGTTTAGTAAAAGTAAAAAAGTGATTTGGGAAGGCATGATTTTAAATCAGACCAGAACACTAGGGAACTTTTTCTCTAAGAAAAAGCTTCAAATTTAGAACTAAAGGGAGTAAAACTGTCACACGTTGGATGGGAAGCATGGAGTGAATGTCAAAACTTACATGCTGAACATTGATGCTGTTTCATAATGTGACAGTGTTGGAGGATAACAAAGCAGCTTGGTCAGAGTGACAGTATGTCTTAGAAGCAGTTGGTGCAGAAATGTGAAAGGAAAGGGGCAAAGACTATTGTTATTTTTCTGAGGTCAATGCAACACTGAATCTGTTATGGTCCTGTAAAATAGTTGATAAAACGTTGCCTGCTTCATGTTGACACATTAAGGGAATAGTCCTTTAAAGGAAGCCCCTTTCTTCCTTAAGGAAACCAACGTTTAGCTCACTTTGCAGTTATCATTTAAAATATATGCCTGTCTGTATTAATATCAGCATCAGAGAATAAAATCTATAATTAAAATGCTGCTGATAGAATATTCCTTGAATTTTCCTTTATGGATTAGTCCACAGTAAGATTTTGAAAATATTTCATCTTTACTTGAAAAACTAAGGCATGTTCTTTATATCTTTGTAGAACATTCCAGGCATATGAGGCTTAGGCAGGAGAAATGGCATTAGTTTGAGGTCAGTGAGGGCTGAAAAATAAATTCAAAGCAGCTTGAACTATCTAGCAAAACCCTGGCTTAAAAAAACTTAAAAATAAATATATAAACAAAATTTAAATAGGGTTTATTTTTATTCTTATGTTAACACTTACATATGCATACTTGTATGTATATGGATATATGTCAATATATGAATATATGTTTATATTAGAGATAAATGAAATATAGCATGTGAGTAGGTGTAAACGTACTTCATGTATGCATTTGCTATATATGTATAATATACATATCATCTTAGCACACGATGAGTATGAATTCATTATATATATATTTATATGTATCTATTCAGGCATGTAAATATGTGTTCTATGCATGAACAGTAAACAAAATTGAAGATTAACAGGCAAATGATATGAGTTTATACCTATGTGTATGTGTATGTGCGTGGTATATATACATATTTTGGGACTATAGATTACTCATCACTTAAATAATGAAATTTTGTATACAAAAATCCTATCTTCCAACTATATTTCTGTTTTACCACTCAAAATTTTAGAACAATACTTCACAATCCTTAATGTATGTACATTATCTGCTTGTCTGTTATTTTTCATTCTGCACATTCGAGACTTCCAGGAGGAAACACACATATATAATCACCACCAGTGTTGAAAACTGGGGATTATTTTTAAGCACAATTTCATTTTCCCCTTTAAATTATTAATAATTCATTGTTGCTTGATATCATATTATTACTAAAATTTTAATAATATTATTGTTAGAATTTTAGGTAATTTCTCTAGTTAGAAATCTGAACTTCAATTTTAAACTTTCCCTGAAATGAAACCTAATTAGCATTCTAAGCAACTGCTCAGCAATCCCAGAGGTTTTTCCAGTCTTCAAATATCATTTGAGTATTTTATCAAATTTAAATGTAGAATTTGTTGTTCTTATTTTGACTTGATTTTGTTGTAGTTATGATTCTCAATTATACATTTATATATAATCAATTTTAAATGAGATATAGTACAAAATTAGGTTGACATAGAAAAATTAGGCCTCTGAATTTTTAATGTGGTTACTATCACTGACTTCTCTATATGCTTTAGTATATTGAAATGTAAGCAATAAATAGCTTTTCAAACACCCTTAATTTTAATCTTCCTTGTTCTAGCATTTGTACTTACATACTGTAAGAGATCCAGTTCCAGAGAGAATTCAGTAACTCCCTGAAAGTTAGACTATTTCTTGACCAATGAATATTCTGTACTACAGTGAGCAATTAATCACTTATTTCCAGGGTTGATTTAAAGAATTTAGAGGACTCTTGGTTTGACGGGTGAGTCACTGTATGGTTCTCTAGGCCTTTTAATCCACGATTTTCTGAACATTTTGAACTTTTTCACAACCATGTCTCAGTAGGATCTAAATCTAGTTCAGTCCTTGGCTTCAGTCTTTATACTATGTTCATCATTTTAAGCTGTCATTTTTTCACTGAAATACTGATGTTTTGTTTGACTACTTGTGTGTCAGCCCCTGCTTTTATCTTCTTTGAAACACAGTTGTGGATACAACTTCCCATAGGCCTGCCAAAGATCATTTGAGTCCTACAAGCAGTAGTGTACAAACGGTTGCTTCCCCGCTGATTTTCATTTTCTATGATTAACAATCTCCCTGTTTTTTTCTGCTATAGGAATAGTTAACTCTCCACAATCTTTCTCACTTTTTCTTCTGACTCTTTTCCATCCCAGAATGACAACATGTCCCATTTCATACTACGGATTTGTCATCATTTCTTTTCTTTCTCACTTTTTTGTATGTCCAGGCACAAGGTTAAAATTTTGATACATATATAGATGTCCTTCTTATTTTATTTTATTTTTACCTTTAATTTTTAATTGTTTTTGCAGAACCTGGTAATTTTTGTTATTTATTTATTTATTTTGCCAAACCGGGAATTGACTCAGGATCCTGTACTTTTCTGGAAGGTGCTTATTCTACTGAGTTATCTCTCTGGCCTCCATTTTATTTTATACATAGTTCAAATATACTCTCTGATCTTTAAACTTCAATATTTCACTTTGTATTCAACATCTGTACTGATGTATCTAATAGTTATCACAAATAAACCCATATATATAAAAGTAAGGTTCTGAACATCTTGTGAAAACATAGCTTTCAACAAATTTCTACAATCTTAAAAAATGACTACTTAGTATTTTCTCAAGAAATTTATAGAAATAACTGATTAAAGTAATGGTTCAAAATAAGAATAAATGGCTCAAATGAGTAGAATATTGCACAAGTATAATACAGATACAGACTTCCCAAAATGATTGAAAATTGTTTTTTGAATAGTGAATAAAGAAAATTTTAAGATATCAGCTTTGCAGTATAAGCAGAAAATAAGTAAAAGTTTAAGATCAAACTTCAACTCATTTTACAAGATAAATAGGAAAAAATTATCTCACACATGTTGATGTGTTGAAAGAATTATGCTTACCCCTGGAAGATTTGAAGCATTAGCACCATGACAAAGGAAAAATAAGTGAAAAAGACAATTTTTAACATGAGAAAATATAATGTTGCATGCCAAACATATAAGTTACCTTAAAGATTAATAACATTTAAGAAGTCAAAATAAAAGTCAGAAAAATACTGTAGTCCCAGCGTTGCAAAGGCTGAAGAGGTTCACTACGAGTTTGAGCTGTAATATACATATATATAAGGAAATATATGTATAAATATACATATATATGTGTATACGTCATATATATATATGTATTCCTTATACATATATAAGGAAATATATGTATAAATATACATATATAAAAAGGAAAAAATTATAAAGGGAATTACATGTTTAGAATGAACATTATGTTTTATTTATTTGAAAAGAAATTGAGATATAAGATTAGCAAAACTTGAGTTCATTTTTTTTTTTTTTAGGGAAAGATCTACAGGTTGTTTGGCGTCTCACTAGTAGATCAGACTCATAATTATCCTCCTGCTTACAGCCTCCCAAGAGCTGGGATTACGGGCGTGTGCCCCCATGCCCAGTCTCAATTGCCATCTCAGTGTAGCTGGGAAAAGGGAGACTGCACAGCAGATTGCATTCAATTTTTATCACTGACCAATGTTTAAAGTTTATGTGTATTTGAAGTGAGAAGACAATGAACACTGAGACTGTTGTCTACCAAGAAAAAGAAACAATTTAAATTGTGGAGGACCACCTGAGTGACTCTCTGAAGAAGAGCAACTGTCTCTTTTGTAGCTGTGCCTATATCCGTGTACTGATAGGTATAGAGCTGGCTAGGACTTTTCTTTATCTCTACAATTGGCTTTTATGTCAGTTACTCTTCCCTTGTTGCTGGGACAAATACCCACCAGTCAAAACGAAGGAAAGAAAGGTTTATTTAGCTCTGAGTAACAGGAAGTTTCAGTCCATACTTAGCTAGTGTCACATGACGGAGGGCAGCAGTCCATGGTGGTAGAAGGCAGCAAAACAGCAAGAGCAAAAAGGGAGGAGTTGCAGTGACAGTGGCAACAGAGAGGAAGTCTGTCTCCCTTGAATTGCACCCAGGCTGTCTGCACCAGGCTGGGATTGGCACTCACACCCGTGAGCTCAGCAGCACTTTTACCCATAATCCCAGTGTCTGCCCCATGACTGCATGAGGTTTTGGGGGAACAACTAGACACAAACCTTAATAGCTTTAAGCAAAGCATATTGTTCTAGCCAAGGTGCTGGTGGTAGTCTTTGAAGACTGCCCACATTATTTCTCTGATAACCCATACCTGGTGCTCTTTAATAGGAGACAGGACAAAAAGCCAGTGCTGCACACTGTCGGCTGGGATTGAGCCTCGAGACAAAAACTATGACTTTATGGGGCGTGAAAGATCACATATCAGAGCTGAAGCACTGGACCCAAAACATTAGATTCTACCTCAATAATACAACGCAAATTACTTTCTCTGCATGTGAAAGAGTAAGCGCAGGCCTCCTCTGTAGCCAGCTCACACTGCTCACTTCCTGCCATTGTCAGTCATTCAGCCACAAGCCACTCCTCCTTCATGACTGAATTAAAACTTGGTTGGACCTGAGCAGAGGCCTTTCTTCCAGATAGCTATTGCCTTGGGTGGGGTAGGGCCCTTTGGCTCCCCATGCCTGTAAATCTGCCTTTGTATCTTTATTCTCACCAAGGGTTGCACTGGAAGTGTAGATTAAAATTAATTGATGGGATTCCAATAGTATTATCCATGAAATTACAAATATAAACTTCCTGGACTGACACAAGGACCAGAAATGGCTCTCTATATCATATGTCTCAATATACATTAAAAGATGCTGTAAGAATTATTAAGATAAATAGCAAAGAAACAACAAAAGTCATGCACAGCCTTTGCTTTAGTAACTGACTGCTACTTCTTTGGGAAGGAGCTTGACAACTTATGTGTTTGAAATTTAAATTTTTAAAATGCGATTTGACTCATGAATACACAGTTATTTTTAAAGTTCAACTAGTCATTTTAAAAATTCAAAAAAAATTAAACTAGAAAAATTACTTAGAATAAATAGATATGAAATAAAATTAATTTAATAGACATGATTACAATAGAGTTAATCAATAAATAAAAAACTGCATCATTGGGAAATTAAGATAAATGGACTTCTAAAGATTGATTTACACTTTTCAAAACACTGTAATAGAATAACTTTTCTGTCGTCGATGCGGATGGACATGACAAATAGAAGAATAGAAAACTTAAATCTTGTAAGCTTCTAAGCAGAAGAATGAAGCTGAATGAAAACATCAAATTCCTAAATCAGAGACAAGACTCTGAAAATCATCCTAATATTTGTACCAATTAGTTCATAAAGGTGCAGGTTGTGATGGGGTAAGATGGGAGAGAGATCCAAAATAAAATTAAGAAAAAAAATACCTTCAGAAGCAGACAGATTTGTTATACAAAAGTAATCCCAAGTTACCTGGGCAAGTGACTTGGTGGTACAATAAAACCACTGCGGCGGGAGGGCCAATACCTGTGAGGAGCTAAGGGTGTGCTTACTCAGCACAGGGAAAGGGGGGAACGCAGGCTTCCAGGCCCTGGAGGACAAGATCTTCACCGCTCCTCTCAGCCATGCAATGAATTTTGCATGAGAAAATTTACAGGTCACAAGTCCTACCAGCTTTGGAAAGAAACTTAAGAGAGACTGAAGGAAGAGGTTTGAAGAAGGCAAATGAAAAACTAAAAATTCCACCAGTGGGCCAGAGAACTACCTCAATGGCAAAGGCAAGCCTGGCAAATGTGAGGTATCAGTTCAACTCCTGGTATGAAAAATTTAAAAATAGTACAGAAGTAAGAATTCTACCATTAATATTATCAGAGTGATAGTAAACTGAGTTCTAAGATATGAGGTAGAGGAACACTTGGAGAACATGAAATTCTGGAAATGGAAGGCCTTACAATAGAACCAAATGAAAAAGTATATTAAAATTATATAAAGTCAATATATTTCTTCCTCACTACCTGTGTATGTAAGCAGGATGGTTTGGACAACTGTACTGTGGATTTATGATGTTTTATGAAAAAGGGCAGGTAATGCTTAATTAGTTTTGCTCCATTTTTCAATTCTTTGATGATTTCCTTTTATTAATTGTTTATATATTTCTTTCTTCTTTTCTTTCTTCTTCCAATATTACACGCATATACTTGGTAAAATGAGCAACTAGTTTGAAGATAACACTTTACATTATGACAAATACTGTGAAATTCATCCTATTTTGTTAAGTGAAATACTGTATCACCACTTGTATTTTTTCTATTTTAATACTATTTTGTACTCTCTTTAAAAAGTGAAAGAAATTTAAAAAATAAAAATGTTATAAAGATTAGAAATATAATTATTGCAAATTTCACAGAAAGTAGAGAAAATAAAAGTGTAAAAGAGAACCAGGTGCAAAGGTGCACAGTTGAAATCCCATCACTCTGAAAGTCTGAGGAAGGATATACAAGTTCAAGCCCAGACAGAATTTAGCAAAATCCTTCCCTAAGCAAGAATAAAAGAAGGAGTTTGGATGTAGCTCCTTGTGGAGTATCCTCAGGACAATCCTCAGTGCTTCCACGCGAATGAATGAAGGAACGGTAGCGGAGGCAAGTACCTGTCCAAAAGTTTTATATCTAAGCAAACATAAGGATAAGACTTTCACTTAATGAAAGGCTTATTTCCATCAAAATAAATGAAAATAAACACCAAAAAGACAGATGATTGTAATACTTAGTAAATTAAAGAACCTGAAAAAGTAAATTAGAATTTATACAAGATCAGATTACTAGGATAACATTATTTTTCAGTAGTACTCTGAAAGGGATAAGATTGTGAAAGATTTGTAATTAAAAAAAAAAAAAAAGAAAGCACTACCCGAATCGTCTACACATACAGTTAGGCATGTGTAATATTCCTAAAAAATGAAGTAAAACAACAAATCAGAAGACACAGGGTATGGGAAAATAAAATGCCATTTAGGGGAAGTATTTTAATGGTGAAATTGATGGAATAATTGACTATGATAAATGTACTGGAAGGACTTCTGATGTGTAGGAGAGAGACCATGGTAGAAATTTTGATTAGTATACACAAAAAGAATCAATCAAAACTAAAACCAGGAAAAAAAACCCTGCAACTAATTTAAAAAGTATAAATATAAGTCTCAGTTCTGAGGAAACTGAATAATTAAAATAGCATCAATGTTAATTATGATATTGCTTTAAAAAGAGAGAGAAGAAAATTGCAAAACAGGACCTTTGAGATCAAAGAGAAATCATTATATTTCGGAGTGGAAACTCTTCAGATTCTGACCATATATGAAGTCAAGACTATTTGCTTTTGCCTTAGTTATTACCTTCAAAAAATAAATAAAATGAATTTTAACAAAGACTAGCAATACAAGAGTAAATACATAAGGACATCTACTGAAGGTATAGCAAATTACTTCTGAAAAACGTGACATTTTAAAACTTTAGGTTAATTTTTCAAGCAGTAATATCAAATTTTAATGGGACATCTTTGCATTTTTCTTTAAGGTGTTTCAAAACTACATTCCAGCCTGAGATTTAGTAGTGTACTGTGATTTACAATTATCACAATCAGTTTTACTATGAGTTTTACACAGAGAATCAATTTGTCCTGTCTGTGAAGAGTTTTAAGGGAATTTTAGGTCAAGATATAAATTGCCTAGATCACAAAGCACACATTTGTTCCAGCAATAGCTTTTGGAGGAGCAAAGATTAGAAGAAAGGAATATTTTTGCGAATAGTTAGGATGCTTTCTCAACACATGGGGCTGGGGAGATAGCTCGGCAATGTAAGCGCCTGTCTAGCAAGCACAAGGTCCCAAGTCCAACGCCTGATACTGCGTGCGATGCCAGCAGGGAAAACATGCCTATATTCTCAGCACTGGGGGGGTGGAGACAGAAGGATCACTGCAAGTCTGAATTTCATAATGAGACCTTGTACCCAAAAAAAAGATTGATAATATACTGTATTTTCTCTGCCATAGAACAATCATATCATGATTTGTACAAGTAATTTTTTACCATCTATACATGTGTAGTTGCCCTCTTCAAAAATAAAATCATCCCTGAAACTACAAATATTTTCCAGTATAGCTTGAAGTGATTGCTTTCCCAGTATTTGTTACTCTCCTTCATTTAGGAAGTGTTCTTCCTGTGCAATGGCTTTCATATTGCTATACTTTAACTGGACTCTCTTGTTCTCAGAGCGCACTTCCTTACTCCTGACCATGGTATTCACACTCAGGCTCATGCTTCCAGCCTCATGTTGGGATCCTTGCCCGCTGGTCTCTCGCTTTCTCCATGGTGCTGCCAGGGCTATGTGCACTGCAACTTGCCACTTCCCCTCTGACTTGAGTGGATTCTGCTGGTGGCAGCAGTGGTGATGCTGCTGGAGGACAGCGTTTTTCTTGGTTGTAGAAGACTCTCTCTCATTGTGCTGTCCCACAAAGTGAACAGTTGAAGAAGCTTCCGAAGTTTCAGGCATAAATTCCTAGCACTAGGAGCACTATATTTTTTTCTTGAGAGTAATTATAACAAATTATGATAACCTATAGTTTCAAACAACAGAGATCTACTGGCTCACGATTACAAAATCTGGAATCCTAACATCTCTCTGCCGGCTGGGCTGCCCACACTTCACCCAGAGGTTTTTAGGAGAGAAACTATTTCCACCTTTTCCCAACTTGCAGTGGCCATAGGTGTTCTAGTAGCTGCACTGCTCCAGTGTCTGCCTCTATCTGCACATTTATTTCCCTCCATCTGTCTCAATTTGTCTCTGAATTTAAAAATTATTCAGATAATACATGATGATTTCAGAGACCATAAATTAACTACATTGACCAAAGCCTTTTCCTCCCATGCAGATTCCTATTCACAGGTTCCAGACTGTGGCCACACATTTTTGGAGGCCTCCCTAGCCCTACCCCTCATTCTCTACACTCACCATTACTCTTGGGTTCTCAGCTCAGTACCATGGATTTCAAAGTCTTTTCTGAAATTCACTTTGTCATTGTCTTTCTCAGTCCTTACCATGATTCCTTAGCCATTTATTGCATTGCAGTGAACACTTTTAAGGTTAAGTTGATAGACTGAGTCCGCAGTCTGACTCTGAATCCTGGCAAAAACAGCATCTGAAAATTGCATAATTATTTTATCATACAATTTAATTGTCTTCATTATCTATCCACAAAAGCTCATGCTTCTGGAAGATTTGGACCATGTCTATTTATTAAGCTGCTATATCAATAATGACCAATATAAGGTCCAACTAAAAATAATTGCTTAATCAATCAATAAATATCAAGGATCTGTGCCTTAGCATGAATATCAGTTCTTTGTCTTCTATTTATGTCACAATCTCAGTGGTCTTTATTTTTCCACAGCATCATCTCGCAAGGAGAGTAGAATAATTCTAATGTGTTTCCTCATTAGAATCTATGATTATTTTTTAACCTTTGTATATTATACTGTAGCAGAATATATAAGCAATGTCATTTTAGGGATAATTTCAGAGGTAAAACCTATCTGTCACACATTAAAATTTCAAATTTTTTCAAATTCTGTCAGAAATGTTTCTGAAATGTTCATTTATAAAGAAACCGTCCTTGATAATAACTCAACTGTGATTTTTCCTAGATGTACTGAAATGCAAAAAAGATAGAAGTCTCTCCAGTTCTCAGCAGTGTCCCCTTTGCTCCAATACCAGGGTCTTCAAAGGAAAGGCCTTTGCTATGGTCCCAGCTTCTGCTTTCCTGTGCGAGAAGCCAGCTATTGAGTCATAGCTGAAATCCAAGAGCCTGACTATTTTAGATGACAATGGGTCTGCTTCAGTGTCTCCCCAGGATTTCCTGGCCCCTTGGGCTCCCTCACGTTTAATATAACAGACCAGAATGGAAATGAAGCTAACCTGGTATGTATTATGCAAAAGCCACAGAGATCACTGCCCATTGCATTCACTGAAGAAATGACTACATTGTGCTAAATGTGTCGATTTCCACATTTCTTGTGTTCAAGGTGGACTCTAATCACATCGAGCCAGTGTGGAAAGTTCTGGCTTTGTATAGTGACTCCCCCCGATACTAGAAAGGAATCATTTGCTCATTGCAGCACCTCCACTGTGTTACAGATATAAACAGGTAGCTCCTAAGCCTGAAGATGTTCTCATAAATACAGAGGCTAATGATTTTTATTTCTACTTGTAACAGGAGGTTCAAAACTTTTCCAATAAATTGTTGCATTTCTTACAATGTATCAGGACCTTCTTATTCTCTTTTCCTTTCTTCTTCCCACCAAGTTATCTTTTTAAAACATTTTTTAATCTTGTCTTACATACCTTAAATCTGTATTTCAATGTATATTTCACTGCAATTAACTAAACATAGAGATGTTTTCTAAAATTTAGCTCTGTTGGCATTGACAAATATATTTATATGCATGTATTTGGTATAGGGTCTCACTGCTCAGCTTGCACTTGTAGTGATCCTTCTATTTTCAGCCTCTCCAGCACTGGGAATACATATGTGCACCACCACACCTGGTCTCGGAGACTAGCTCAGCACGCCTGAGGGTGGAGCTAGTGAGCCTGTGGTCCCAGGGATCAAATCTCAGTCTAGCTGCACTTCCTAAGCAGGTGCTTAGGCCACTGAGCTATCCTGCCAGTCTGGCATTGACAAATATTTAAAGCCTATGTTTCTTATGTACTTCTACTTTCCTGTGTCCTTACCATGCTTTGAATATTTTTGCCCTCCCCACTATAAACATGTCCCCAACTCAAATTACTGTTTTATTAATCTCATATCTGATGCATCAAAACTTTTGTGTATGCGTCTTTGAATAAGAACCATGTGTACCTGATATTTACTCCTAAGCAGATTGAGTAGGTTTTCTTTTACTTTCTATGTTCTTTCTTTCCAAAGCACTTTTTAAATTTTCAGATGGTTCATCTGCACCTTTATTTGAGCAATTTTTCTGAACTTAGACTTGATAAGAACACATTGCTTCTATACTTGTCATTATTTAATGAGAAACATTGATCCCGGGATGATACAAAACAATCTTTCCTTTCTTTCCTCTATACATAATCTCTGTGCTATACAGACTGATAACACTGGTTCAGTCTGTCTTACTGTCCTTCTTCAGAGAATTACCCATAAAATTCTGTGAATGCACTGAATTTGCATTCCCTGTTGTTTTGCAGATAATTATAGAAGCTAGGTGTGTAAGTAAGTTAAAATAACAATTACACCAACAGTGGTGGAAATGGAAGTACTTGTCTAGCCAAAGAGCTCCTACCCTGGCTACCTCAAAGACCATGTGGAATGAGATAATTTGTGTATTTGTTTACTGTCCTTAATCTCATGTTAGGACAATAGACTTTTCCCTCCTTCACACTACAAATCTGTTATAATCATCAGGTGTTCATTATAATCATCCTTATACTTTTCTGATTTTGAAGACTAGTGCATGTTTTTGAAATACCAGTTTAAATATAGTGTATCGTTATATCTCATGAGTTATAATTTTTCAAAATTACTATGTTTATTGTAGTATATTTCCAAGTCAATAAAATTCAACCCAGTGATCATAAAGAAATTTTACTTTAAATGAATTCTTTTATTAATGTCTATAAATACAAATCACACAGCTATCTTTTAGCCTGATTAAAAAAAAAAAAACTCTAGAGACTTGTTCAGCTAAACAATAGATATTATGGTCAGTACTAAAGAACTAGATGGTGCAATATTTCTGTTTATTTCTGTTTGTTATGCCTGAAGATTGAAATAGCTGTTTACTTTGTCATAATGGAGAAATCAATATTTTATTTTACTTCCTAAAATATTTGAAGCTCTAGAGGTAACCAATTATATATTCTTGATTTCTATAAATTAGTAAATAAAATAAAAACAGTTAAAGAATAAAATTACTTAAGAGTTAATATTAAAGTATTTTCTTAAATGCCATACAAAATATTATCCAAATAGAAATGTGATTATATTTTGTGACATGTGCTTCTTCATATCAGTATGTATTAACATAAATTGAGGAATTCCAGCATAATCAAATATAACAATACAGTTTAAATCAATAAAGTAATTTTGGGGGGTGAGCTGAGGAGATGGTTTAGTGGAATAAGCACTTGCGTAGAAAGTACAGGGGACTGAGTTCAATCCCTGGTTCCACCACAAGTATTAATAATAATAATAATAATAATAATAATAATAATAAAATAATGTCAGTTATTTTTTATAAATTATCTTCTCATATTTACCTACTAACATTTTTAAGAAACACAGGTGGAAAATATAATTTAAAATCCATAATTAAAAATTAACTAAATATTCATCTCAGTTTTTTAAACTATAACAAAGAATATGGGTATCACTAATACTCAGCAATCATTTTAATAATACAGCAGTGATTACTATTATGTTCTAGTTCATAAAAAGTATTTTTAAATGTAATAAATGTGATTATAAAAATATTTTTCCAATACATTACTTTCTATAATTATTTACTAGTTTGTTAGAATAAAAAGCAAATTCCTATGTTGTTTCTGGTAAAAGAAAATGTTTCTAAATTATTAGGCCTGCATAGGCAGAGATTTAACTTTAAAGATAATGGATTTAATAATTAGAGAAACATTTTAAAATTTAAAAACAAAACTACCAAGATATATGGACAAGGTGTTTTCTTTATAAGCATATACATTTAAGATTATATATGAGAAGGTGAAAAAATAAAAGCATTTTGTGCTAGTTGCCTATATTGAGCCCGTAATCCTTTAAGCATTTCTGAAATTTGTAACTTCTTTGAAAACAAAAGCATTTAATGATGCAGTACATAAGATTATATTTAAGAGGGCACATTTAATCCATTTTAAGTAAAAATCATGTATTTTGACAAAAGTAGTTAATATTATGATAAACTTTTTAAATACAACTATATGTAAAATTTATTTATAATATTTAAACCTCATTTAAATACTAATATTTTCTAATATTCATAAACATTTACATTAGTTCTTGATGTTATTACATAATTATGAACTTAAATCATTTCACTTTGAGTATATTTTAGTTTTTCTTTTCTTTTTTTTTTTTTTTTTTGTCCACAGGGTCTCACTATGCAGCCCACATTCATAGTGATCCTCCTGCTTTCTGCCTCCCTAGTGCTGGGATTACAGGCGCGCGCCACCACGCCCGGACTCCATTGCCGGCTCAGGGCACCCGAAGGAGAGGCCGGCGCGGCAAGCGGAAGCAGGGATCGAACCCTGGCCGCTGAGCTTACCTAAGCAAGCACTTAGTCCATTGAGCTATACCGCCGGCCCTCGAGTATATTTTAGAAAAATATACTGAGCTGTGTGGGAGTGGCACACACCTCTTATCACAGCACTGGGAGAAGCAGAAGTGTGAGAATCACAAGTTCAGTCCAAGCCTGGCGAGTTTAGGGATGTCCTGAGACCCTGTCTCAAAACTAACTAAATGAGTCAAATTTTAAAAAATAAAAAAGGGTCTAATGATGTAGCTTAGGGTGAAATCCCTGGGTTAGAGTCCTAGTTTCACAAAAAGAAAAAATCTTGTTGAACACATTTTTATAACTAAGAATTTTTATAACTAAGAACTACCTCATATCTTAAATTTTTCAGTCCTAAGATACATGTAAATGTATTATTTCTTGACTTTTCTCTTATTTAATCATCCTGTAAAATACAGCAATGAATCTAATATTAAAGTTAGACAATGCTTAGTATGAAATAAGATTGATAATATTCTTATTAGATGAAGAACACGATAAGGGTAATACAAAATAAGATCTCAACAGGTTGCAAGGAAGAAACAGAGGATGCTGCATATTAGTGTTCTCAACACACTGTCTGCAGCATAGCAAATGATGAATGAATGAGAAGGAAGAGAGTAGAATGAAGCCACAGTGGGGCAGGTTCTTACCAGTTAAAAGAAGGGTAAAATTTCAAAAGTTAAAATAAGGGTTAAAATTCAAAATAATTTTATTTAGATGAAGTTGAAAGAAATTTTGCAAGATTACCTAGTTTCCTCTCATGATGTCTTAAAAAAGTATAATATAAATCATTGAAAGAGGGCCGGGAAGATGGCTTGGTAGAATAAGTGCTTCCCTGGCAAGCTGAAGAGCCTGAGCTCAATCCCTTGTTCCACAAAAAAAAGAAAGAAAAAGAATATTTATGTGAATTCACTCAAGGATTAAAATCCTGAATATCATTAAAACATATTTGTTTCTTTGTTTTTTTTTTCATCTTTCCTTTCTGTCTTTCTGTCTTTTTTTCTTTTTTTGCATGCTCTCCTCTCTTGATGTCCAATTGTTCTAAGACCAAGGTCAAAAAGAATTTTCCTCCTTTGCTCAGTTGCTTGTAGACTTTCATTTAGAAATCATTTGGACGTTTCTCCCCATTTGGACACCTCTAGCACTACCTGCCCTGGACAGAGGATCAACACCACTAACTCTATAGACAAGTATTGCCTTATTCCATGGCTTTCCCCTTCAGCTAAGGACACGCTGAGGCAAGAGTTTGGAGTGCTGCATGGTTCTGCTCCATAGGACATGGAAGATGGCACCTGTCTATCCTTATTAGTGGCCAGTTGATTGAAAAATAAAACATACTCAGGTAAGTGAAACAAAGGCAAAAGAGAGGTAAGAACTGTACAAAATCATCTGCAAATGAAGCTCCCTGAGCTGAAACTGTGGGCCAGGGGAAGGAGTCCAAAGTGTTAGGCTGTGGAAGGATAGGTGTTGACAGTAAAAGTGTATGTTGCTAGGCTACGGTTTTCCTAGTCCTTTGGCCAGGAGGGTCAGGTTTTCTCCAAGTGCCTTTTTCATCTGAGTGTCTTTCTGATGGGATTTCTGGAACATCTTGTCTTGACTGAATGGAAGCAATAAAAGTCACACAAAAGTCATTACTGCTTCAAGGTCCTGGAAAGCTTATATTCCTTTTTACTGTTCAGAGTCCTTAAAAGTGTATGAAGTCTGAAGATTTACATTTTTACTGGATAGGATCTGTGAGGTATAGGCCTTCTCAAATTTTTAGAGTCAGATGTCCTAATGCATTAACTTTTGGAAGAGATTTTAGCAAGTTTCACATTCTGCACTACTATATGAGGAGGTCAGTCTCCTCAGCTTGTAGTATTAAATGGTAT
This sequence comes from Ctenomys sociabilis, assembly GCA_004027165.1. Taxonomy (NCBI): domain Eukaryota; kingdom Metazoa; phylum Chordata; class Mammalia; order Rodentia; family Ctenomyidae; genus Ctenomys; species Ctenomys sociabilis. The sequence goes on along the minus strand of PVKA01001128.1, from coordinate 141,554 downwards.
AATCCCAATTATATCTTAATTTGGGGAGCAAAAAGTTTGACTTCATGTATGTGCATGCAAATTTACTTTTACAGAGTAGAATTTGACTTTATGAATTTTGATTCTGCTTGTTCTTTTGCCATTCTGTGCCTAAGCTATCCCATTATATTGGATTTCTGTCAGTTTCTTCTTGTGTTTTGACATTTTAGTGTGAAAATTATGTGCTATCTGGTGAATATAAAATGTGGTCGCTTTTCTTTATGAAAGTATGCTTTTTGAAAACTCAAAAATGTGAGTTTCGTATCAACATAGAATAAATGTGGGTCAACTATTTTATTCAGCCCACTAATAAGGAAAATTTCTGCCACATCACTTGTTAGAAGAACACTTTAAACAACCTTGGAAAGAGCTCAGATAAAGATTTTTATAGTTGGAAGCAAATCTTATTAACACACATGGCATAAATGTAATCCTTGCCAATAATGTATGTATAAAAGAAAAATCAATAAGCTAACCCATAAATTCTACAAGTTGCAGAATATTTAATAATATATAATAAAGCTGAACACTAGTAAGTAGATAAAAAATTGCATAGGTAAGCCACATCACAATATTCCAACATGACAATGATAACTGTACATCATTGCTTTATCAAATTTTAAATTCCTTTACTAACTTTTGTATTAATTGTTCCTCTTATGGAAGACAATCATACTTCTTTGTCTTGTATTGATTTTTCTTTCTTTCTTTCTTTCTTTCTTTCTTTCTTTCTTTCTTTCTTTCTTTCTTTCTTCCTTCCTTCCTTCCTTCCTTCCTTCCTTCCTTTCCTCCTTTCTTCCTTCCTTCCTTTCGTACAGGGTCTCTACACATCTCTGACTCATGCTGACCCTTCTGTCTCAACTTGCCCCATGCTGGTATTACAGGCTTGAGCCACCACACCAAGTTTCAGTGGCTGTCACAGTGCCCTGGGGCATGGGCAGCACTAGGTGCCAGGGATCAAACCTGGGTCATTGTGCTTGTCGAGAGATGCTTAGACCACCAAGCTATCTCCCCAGGCTGCATTTTCTTAATAATATTTACATTTTTGGCCTTTTGCTATAGGTTGTGCAGTACATATTAAACTTTTTATTATGTTCCATTTTAATTTTATTTAACATATTTTGGTAGGGTAAAAACTAAGATTTGGAGTTTTATGTTAATGGAAATATTTTTATAATTATAAAATATGATAGTTTGATGTTATTGTTTCATGTATTTATTTTTAAATCATTTATATATTTATGTATTTGGCACAGTCTCTCACTATGCACATGACGTTGCAGGGCCGGCATGGCATGCAACACAGGGGTTCAAACTCATAACATTGCACTTTCCAGGCAGACACATAGATCATAGAGCTATCTCCCACTCCTATTATTTTATTTTACTTAAAATGCATTATAATATACTTTGATTTTCTATCTTTTGACTTTTTTCCAATTAAACTTTATTTTAATGGGTCTCAAAATTCTGGGATAAATTTTCAATCAATTCATTTCCATTAAAAAGTATTGATTTTAAAAACTAGTAACTTAAAAAAACTGCCCCCCCCCCCACACACACAGTCCTATTAAAGGGCCAATTGGGAAAAACAGTTCTGAAACTGGTCTTCTGCCACTGTCTAAAACTTAACTTTTTTTTTTTTTTGAAGATTATCTTTTTCTGTAAATTGTAAAACAAATTAAGCAAGGCACGGTGCACACCTGTAATCTCAGCACTCAGAAGGCTGAGGCAGGAGGATCATTGCAATTTCAAGACCAGCCTCAAGGCCAGCCTGAACTGCATGGCAACACCCTGTCTCAAAAAGACAAAAAAGAGATAGCCAATAGCCCAGTGGATTAAAGCACCCTACGGAGGCATAGGGGTCATAGGTTCAATCCCTGGGCCTGCCATACCAGGCATGACTCCAGCGCACGCTGAGATGGTAAGTGAGACTGGGCATGGTGGTGCAAGCCTGTAATCTCAGCTTTTGGGAGGCTTCAAACAGCCAGAACACTATGAGTCTGATCTAGTAGTGAGACCCTGAACACCCTGTAAACCCATCCCTAAAGAAATAACAAAAATAAAAAAGAAAGGAAAATATAAAATAACTTAGAAGGCAAAATTATGTTCATATTACTAATTAGAGTTATCTTTATTAAATATGCAGAAATGTTACCTATTGGAAGATCAATGATAAGACATTTTAATCTTGAATGCATAGTTTTGAAAATATTTCTCTATTTGCACTCTTGTGTGTTAAATTATTTCTTATGCCTGAATTATTGTTTAATAGCTTATTTTTTCATTGTTTGTATTTAAATCTCAAACTACTTTAATGGCAATCATCTAACCTTAATCATCTAAAAGGTTTCAAGTTTTGTAAGGCTGAATATCAAAGCTTTCATGTTTTTTTGAATGCTCTGGTTCATTTTGTATTTTGCAAGCAAATTTTATTCCAAATTTTTAGATATCATTTTCATTTCCTCTTTTACTTGACTTGTGTCCTCTCAGGACTTTTGCTATTAGCCTGGTTTCCTTTCAGTGAGCTTGGATTTGCATATTTGGAAGTCTTCAGGAATACAGTTTACTTATGTTATATTTACAAATGATGAAAGCCTACTTATAAAATTCTTAGGTCATTTACTTTTTGGAGGGTCCTGGAGATTGAACTCAGGACCTTGCATTTGCCAGGCAGGTACTTACGCTGCTGATCCACCTCTCCATCCCTACCCAATTACTTCACTCTCTAATCTTTGGAGTTACTGGCCATTCTTTCTAGTGCATGGCTCACTTTTTGTGTTATGAGGGATAGCTTCCGCCCTTACATTATTCGTGACATCAATTCCTTGGCCATCCTTTCTAAATCCTTTTCATCTGTCTGTAGGTGTGGGAAGATTTTATTTCAGCTGAAAATTCTTGTCTCTTTCTCCTTGCCTAGAAAATTTCTCTGGGCTAAAACAGTGTTTCTATTTAGTTAAGGATGCTATTTTATATATTTAAAAATGTTTGTTGTTTCTTATGATACACTGTCAAATATTGAACCATCTTATTTTAAGAAGATAAAAACATTTGCTGTCTTCCTCTATCTCCTTACTCATTTTAGTAATTTGTTTTGCTTCTTTTTCTTGCTCTGTATTTTATAATTATGTCTCAACTTCATCTTCTATATATTTAATGAGATTTTCTGGTCTTGCTTGGCTTCTCTGTAGACATAATTTTGTTTTCAGTGTTATTTCCTCAAGCCACTTATAGGCATAAGTACATCTTTCTTTATTAGCTTTTTATTTCTCTTTTCCTTGTTTTAACATATGCTCCTGTATACTCTCATGTCCCTTGTCTTTTTTAATACAGGTCATATGTTAGTCCTACCTTGGGACCAGAACAAATTATATATACAATATATACTTTTCTAACTTTAAAAAATGCATTTTAGACTTCAATGTAACAGTTCATCTAAACTGTCAGAATTATTTATCAGCCACATTTTACATTTATATTTTTAGAATTGTTTTTGTTATAGAGAAATAAGTTTTTTTTTCTTTTTCAAAACCAGGAATTGAACTCAGGCCCTTGCACTTGCCAGGGAAGTGCTTATTCCACTGAGCCATCTCCCTGGCCCCATTGTTCCCATTGTTGCTGCTACTCCTCCCATTTGCTCTTGCTGTTTTGCTGTTTTCCACCACCAGAACTGCTGCTCTCTGCCATGCGCCATGCTTTCATGGAGCCAGCTGAGTATGGATTGAAATATCCAGTAATTGTGAGCTGAATAAACCTTCCCTTCTTTATTTTGGCACAAAAGAATTGCTAAAACAACCTTGGCTGTTCTGTATGGGAAATTCCAATCAGAGCTCAAAAGACCAGAATGCTGATAGAAATCCTGCCTGTGAAGACCAGCCTGGGAAATTTTTTCCTGATAGAATGACTGAATTGGTTGTTGGACTATAGATGATTTCTGTTATGGCTTGGCAGAAAGTTGGTCTGAATTTTCTTCATGTCCAGAGACTTTGTCTGAGACAGATTAAACATGGAGAACTGATAAATCTGACAAAAGAAGTTTCAAAACATTTGGATATTGAGGCAATTATTGGAGGCTTCTAGTCAGATATATATTGAGAATAGAGAGCAAAGAGCCCAGAGGATGACTTAAAATGTTGTGAGTTTGACCAGAATATAAGTGCCAATAAAGCTGTGGATTGCAGGTATAAAGCTGAGAAAATCTTCATTGCCAAGAAGGAACAAAAGAATGGAAAAGACAGCCTGAGAGCATCACAGGAGGCATCATGTCTCCCCCTTTGCAGCCGCAGACATGCAAGAGGAGGGACTTTGCCTTGAGGAGAAAGCCACAGAGCACCATGCTCCAGAATAGTAGCAGCAGCCACCCAAGATTTTAGAATGCCACTGGCACAGAGAACATGCTCCTGGGAATCAGGGTCAGAGTGCTCAGTAACTCAGGCATTTGACCTCCGCATCCCAAAGAGAAGAAAACCTGGCTACTGCTCCAGCTGGCAGCAGACCTTGCCATCATCTACATGGCACTGATGGCACATTTACAGGGCAACAGTTCTGAGGTTAAGAAGGCATCCATCTCTGATTCAGAAGGCCTGGCATGCCAGGCAGTGTGCTCCTGAGAGGGAAGTGTGTGAAGGACAGTGAGAAGCTTAATGTGCAGCAGAAACCCCAGAATTTAATCCAGGCACATGGATCATCTAAGGGAAACAGTAAGGAGGGAGCAAAACCAGCTGGAGAGAGAAACCATGGGAGCTACCATGAAAAGTGCTATATGGGCAGAGCCATATAAGACCTTTGGAGCTCATAACTTGTTGCAGATTGGATTTGCTTTTCTACTAATTCTATTTATGTATTTATTTATTTATTTATTTATTTATTTATTTATTTATTTATTTATTTATTTATTTTTGAACCGAGGATTGAACTCAGGCCCTTGCGCTTGCCAGAGGACATTTGCAACTCTTAGAAATGGACTAAAATGCCTTTTGCACAAAGGGATGTGCATAAATCTTTGGAGGTCCAGAGGTGGAATGTTATGCTTGTGTCTCATTGTCCCCCGAAAGTCTCTGGCAGTTATAGGGCAGATTTCCAGAGGTTTTGATTAATTAATGATCTGTTGCTTGGGTTATGGGTATGAGTGCTATCCCCGCCTGGGGTGGGCAGCCTGAATGCACTACAATGGAGACAAACTTGCTGTCTGCTCCCATTGGTGCTGCTACTCCTCCCATGCTCTTGGTGTTTTGCTGTTTTCCACCACCAGGAGCTGCTGCCCTCTGCCGTTTGCCACTTTTTCTTGGAGCCAGCTAAGTATGAACTGAAATATTCAGCAACTGTGAGCTAAGTAAGCCTTTTCTTTCTTCATTTGGGGTGTTGGGTATTTTCTCCCAACAATGAGAGAAAAATAACTGAGGCACAAGTTTTTACTTAGTTTTTCCAGTGGTATATCATTTACATAAAGTTTTAAGGTACATCTATCTATTGCTGAAGGCGCTGAATAAAATATTCTGTTCATGTAAACTGAATGAAAAATAAACTGAAAGCTAAAAATTACAAATAGTAATATGTGTCTTTCAATGTAATATAAAAATAATTTTATGTATCCAATTTCAACAGTATTGATCCAAAGATGAATAAAATTTTTTTCATTGATCCAGAACATATACAGCTCTTCTGACATAGAAACCATGTCATTATGGTCAAAAGGCATTCTACTAGAAGCTTTTAAATCTTTCGTTTTGTTTTGCTTTGTTTTGTTTTACCGGGGATTGAACTCTGTATCGTGTGCTTAGTGCTTGCCAGGCAAGCACTTATTCTACTGAACTATGTCCCCAGGCACTAACTTTCAGATGTTGAGAAGCAGATAGTTAGGAAGGGTTCACAGATATAACAGATATAGAATATATGAGAAATTTATCACTAACTGTAAGGCTAGTAGAACTAGAATGAGAAAGACCCACCAACTTCCCTAAAATAAAATAAAATAAATAAAAAATAAATGTTTGATCCATTTTGAGTTTAGTTTAGTGCATGCTGATAGATATGGGTTTAGTTTTAGTCTGTGACATGTAGAATTTAGTGTTTTCTTATTTGGTTTTCCCAGTCCATTAATATTTGTCTTATATAGTGGGTGCTCCCATATATATGCTGCACATATATTTATGACTGTTATCTCTCCCTCTTGAAGTTTTCCCCTAACAAATACGTAGTGACTTTCTGTGTCTCTTTTGATCATGCTTGGTTGAAGTTCACTTGGTCTGCAAAGAGCATGGCTTCCCTTGCCTTTTTCTGGGTTCCTGATGCATGGAGTTTGTTATCCATCCTTTGACTTTCAGTCTGTGATTTTCTGTTGGACTTATATTTTTCTTATATACAGTGTATTATTGAATATTGGTTATTGATGCATTTTGTCAATATGTTCATTTTGTTTGAAGAATTGAGACCATTTATATTAATAGTTATAACTGATATGCATTGAATTGTCTTTGTTATATTATTTTCCTCCCTGTTTTATTGTCTTCCATATTTGGTGGCTCCTTTCTGTTGTTATTCTTTGCATTGTGATCATTGTTTTCTCTGCATAGAATGCCTTTCTGTAAGTTTTGCAGTTGGTTTGTTAGTCCTGAAATTCTTCAGCTTTTGTTTAACATCTAATTTCACCTTTAATTTTGGAGGATAATTTTGCATGTTACATCAGTATTGGTTGGATATTGTTTTCCTTCAGATCTTGATATAATTCACTCAAAGCTTTTCTTGACTTGAGCTTTTGTGTTGAGAATTCTGTTGTATTTCTGATAGGCTTTCCTTTAAAGATGACCAATTTCTTTGCTATGACAGATTTTCATATATTGTTATTGTGCTGAATTTCTGGGATCTTAGTTATTTTAAGTCAGTGCGTAGATTGATTTTGGTCTTGGCTATTTGTAATACTATATGCTTTATTAATTGTATTCTAATTCTTGATCCATATTAGGAAAATTTTCTGCCATAAATTCTGCAAAAAATAATACATATATGTATATATATATATATATATATATATATATATATATGTATGTATATAAAATTTGTGTGGACTCCTCCTTGTTTTCACAAAGCATTCTTCTCTTATTTTTCTTTGCATAATCTTGCAGCTGTTGAATTCTTATTTCCTGATATTTTGTTATTTTCAAGAGAACTTTGCCTTCTTGACCGGTAGCTGTGATCCTATCTGCAAGGTATGAAATTCTGCGTTGTTTCATTCAAGTGATTTTTCCAGGTTTCAATGGAATTTTTAATTCTATAGATATCTGTTTGAATAAATTTCATACATCATATTTCTTTCCTATATTGATCATACATGGTTTACATCCTCTACTATCAAAATCTATTTTTTTCTTCTATCTCCACTATAGTTTTGCTATGTATTTATGTAAATGTTGACATTTACTTTTATACCTAAGAGATTATTTTGTTTTTATTTTACAGAAGGATCTAAATGGTGTTTATAGTGCCAGAGAGATGGCTCAGTACAATAAGCACTTCCCTGGCAAGTGCAAGGGACTGAGTTCAATCCCCAGTTCTGCCAAAAAAATAAATAATGAATAAATAATAAAATAAAGGGTGCTCAGGGTCTCATAGCATAGATTAGACTCATTGTGATTCTCCTGTTTACAGCCTCTGTAGTGCTGAGATTACAGGCATGGAGCACCACACACAGTCTCAATTGCTGTCTCAGCATACCCCAGGGGTAGAACCAGCATGGCAGGCCTGAGGACTGAACCCCCAGTCCCTGTGCCTGCTTGCAGGTGCTTTAATCTGATGAAGTATTTGGCTGGTCTTCCTGAGAGATTATTTCTGTTCTATTTTCCTCTAAAGAATTAATAGAATTGCTTCTTTACATCAGTTGCTGTCATTTCAGAGCTTTTAGCTTGGCATCTTCCAGTTTTTTCTGTGTTGTTTTCTGGACTTGTGGTGGGTGGACAGAGATTATATTTGCCTTTTTTTGTCTTGTCATTTTCTATTTCCAGAATTTTTTCTGTGATGATTCTTGAGTATTTTTATAGTGGTAGCTCTATCACTGGTATCAAGGCCTCCCTGGGAAAAGACCATTTTTCAGTGATATATTTATTTTGTAGGAGATTCTTAGTTTGTGACTGTTAGGAGAACCTATCTTCACAGTTGTGAGTGAGACGTCATCTATTTGGCTCCATCCTCAGTCCTGTGTCATAGGGCTGCAATGAGATATTCCCCTGAGTTTCCTGCACTGTCGTGGAGGAGCAAACCACTAATTACAATAGATATGGTATCTTATGTAAAGTAATAACAAACAGCATCAAACATTATTTAGAAATTGCCAAACTGTGGTAACAATTGATTTTATACAGTAGTCCATAGAAGTGGAGTTTATAATGTGCAATAGAGCTAATCATATCAGCAATTTGTATGAAAATTTTTCCCACTTAGTAAAATGGTTTTGATCTTCAGGTAAGGAAATTTAGGGAAGAATATTATATAAAACAAAGAAACTTCAAAGGAAGTAAAAGCAAGACTGTAGGACAAAAGATTATCATGTGAAGTTTATTTTTGTTTTTTGTTTGTTTGTTTGTTTGTTTGCTTGTTTTAAGAACCAGTTCTTAACTCAGGCCCTTGTACTTGCCAGGCAAGCTCTTACTGTACTGAGCCATCTCCCTGACCCCATATCATATGAAGTTTAGGGAAACTAGAGAAAGATGTAGACAGGAAAGAATTAGGGAGTATCCAAGCGTTCACATGAACCTGACTTTTGAGTTTTGTGTAATGGGAGTAGTTTTTCGTGGCTGGAATTCTCCCAAGCAAATTAGAAAACAGAGAGAGGAGAAAAAAAAAAAAAAACTAACAGAAGAAGAAGAAACAAAGAAAAGGAAAAGAAAGAAAAATAATCAAAAATAAATAGGTAAAAATGAAAATAAATTGAGAGAAAAGGGATGGCTACTGAGTCCTGGGTTCCTCCCAAATTGGCTGCCAGGCTCACAGAGGCATCGGAGAGTCACTTAATAGCATGAATTATTATTACTGCTTCAAATTTTTCACACCACTAGCTTCGCATGTTTATCCCGTGTATGTCCATCGTGGTTGGGACCCCACCGTGTTGCTTTCATCCCTGTGGTCTCTGGGCCTTCCCAAGCAGTTCACCACTCATGGCAGTAGCCAGGGGATGGCCATTCTTTATTTTTCTATTTATTTATTTATTTATTTATTTTTGTCTGTTTGAGACAGGGTCTCACTATGCAGTTCAGTCTGGCCTTAAGCTCACTTTGTAGCTCAGGCTGGTCTCGAACTCACAACAATCCTCCTGCCTCAGCCTCCCGAGTGCTGGGATTACAGGCATGCGCCACCATGCCCGGCTTTTAAAAGTTGTCCTACTTTTTTTTTTTTTTTTTTTTTTTTTGTACACAGGGTCACACTGTGCAGTCCACATTCAGTGATTCTCCTGCTTTCTGCCTCCCTAGTGCTGGGATTACAGGCGCGCGCCACCACGCCCAGACTCCAATAGCCGGCTCAGCGCACCCGAAGGCGGGGCCGGCGCGGCAAGCGGAAGCAGGGATCGAACCCTGGTCCCTATGCTTACTTAAGCAAGCGCTTAGTCCACTGAGCTATACCGCCAGCCCTTGATGGCCATTCTTTAGAACTTCTGGTGTGGTTCACCTGGAGGATGGTGGCAGAGAGCCATCACTCTCCTCACAGTGTGCACCTGAGTTCCCCCTGGACTCTCCATGGCCATATCAGTAGTTTTGAACTGTACAGAGAGCATCCAATAAACCAACATATGTGGTCACTATTTTCTCAACATTGTGGAAGTCTGCTTTTGATAAAGAAAGCATTTTTAGGTTCCTAGTCCTGTCTTCTTTTCCTCTGTGTGTATCAGACAACACCTAAACTTATGTCTTCTAGAAAAGCAATAAAATTTCTTGTATATTTTGAAAATGGATCATTAATTACAAAAATTAAACATATATCAAATGAAAGTATTGATATAAGGTCTCTTTAATCTGGCATTTCACAAATGAAATATATATTTTATATATGAAATATAAATTAATATATGTATTATATATTAATAGTATTAGTATTTATCCTGTATTAGGACAAGGTGATTTTGTATGAGAGGTGAAAGGATAATTATTTGATATCTGTAATATATTTATAAATAAGTAATATATATATTTTTTTCCTTGAACATTTCCTCTGACATAACTTTCTGAATGTCAAGCAATCTGGACAAAATGAAATGTCCTAATCAAAGACACTAACTAAATTCATAGAAAAATTTAAAACTTCTAAAAGAAAACACAGGCATGGATAACAAATAAAATTGGTGCCTGAAAAATTTCTTTCCATGTTCCATCATGGACAAAGATGCAGTATAATAACTTTCTCTAAGAGAAATTTGGCCAAATAATGGGTGGACACGGCCACAGTGGGATCATTACTTCTTGCTACTAAACAAGAATTAATCATGTCACATTCTGGAAGGAACATGGTATAAATATTTTATAAAGGCCTCCATCCTTCCATTCAACCTACGCTTCCTCATTGGACTATCAAAAGCCCCTTGTTCCCTGAATTTCTATTCTCTTCTCCTGAAATTTCATAGCAATATTTGACCTGGCATTGAAACATTTTCTGTTCTTCTCTACATCACAAATTGTGGATTTTGTGTAATTAGATTATTTCTGTGCATAAAATGTTTTATCACATTACGCATCTCTATAATAATTCTAATACTGCCTAAATAAATGACTGATCCCATTATAGGACTGCAGAAAAAAACAATAATCATGGCTTAATTTGCAATCTAACAATTTAGTTGCTCTCTAAAGCCATTTCACCAATTCATCATTTTAATTATCATTCATGGAGTATATATATTTTTGTGCTACAAACTATTCAGTTCTTGCTTTCCCAAGTGATCTTGATATCAGTTCTCAAAGACTGCTTTTTTTAAAAGTCTGTGCCCACAATAAATGTTAATTTTTTTCCTGTCTTTATTTTACTTCTTAAAAATTTATTTTGAAGAGTATAATTACAATTGATAAGACATTAGAAATGGTACACATTTAGAGGAGCAAGAAGAAAGGTATTCGAACATGTTTTTTTACAAAAGGATGACAGGTATCAGCCTACAGAATTAGTCAAGGTAAAAATCATACATGTTAACTGCTATTTTCAAAAACAGTGATGGAAATTATTAGTATAATCATCTCACCCATATTCAATTATTTATTGAGTCTTGCTCAACTGAAACTGTTAATCTGAGCAACAAATTTGACAATAAAAACAGGTAATATAACAACCATTGTTCTTTATTTTTCAAGCCATGCTGTTTAATTCAGATCACAAAACATAGGGTGCACACCTAACATATAACTTCCTTATATTATTTAACTGGAAATAAAGTTTCTTTTCAGGGCACCAGTGCAACTAAGTTAAAATTATCCAAATAAACTTCTAATGCCATTCTTAAAGTATTATAGATAGACTACATTGATATTAAACTTAAACATGACATTTTTTTAGAAATAACAATAAATGATGAGGTAGAATAGACTTCAAGAGATTTCCTTGCCCTACACCCCCTAAATTAAGTTTGCACTGACTTTAAATACTGGTGGCATTTTAGGAATGAGAGATCTGTGTTGCTGAGTAACCACTCTTTAATGCAAAGACTGATGTTTACTTTTTCAAATGGTTCAATCTCACAAACACGTAACCTCTTAACAGACCCCTATTAAAAGACCAGTTTGTAAAATTGAGGCATTTTAATGTTTTCACAATTTAATAAATACTTGTCTTGATGGATGTAGTCATGAAAGTTGTTCAGCAATATTCAGGTTATGGTTTCCTGATTGGTCTGTAGTCTTCAGTAAGTGTAAGAAGTTATTGTATGGAAAATCTGTAAAATTAGTAAGACTGCTCTGATACATCAATAATTTTCAGGATTGTTGGTTACCTGGGAATATTTACTCCAAATGACCTTTCCTCTTTGTGTCACAAGGCTCAACTTGCTCATGTCCACCTCAATCACTGTTCCTTTGGTAATAACACCCAAAGTTATATACAATGGCAATGAAGGATGCTTTTTCACACCAGGTATTGGCAGACAAAAGGTGGTTTTCAGTTCAGGATGCATTACAAGGGCCTTCTTACAATGTAAGCCCATTGTCTTAATGAATCTTTCATATTTAGGTGGTTATCTTGTAAAGCCATCTCCAACAAAGAAGACTTTAGTAATCATCCTCTTCCATGCCTTCTTTTTTCTCTTGCCAGTTCAAATAACTTTTAATACTCCATTTTTCCTTGGGTAAAACTTTGGGCCTATTTCCCAACTTTTCTTTTTGGTTTTGCATAATCATATTTTGCACAAGACTGTCTCTCTCTGTTCAGCAGGTAAGCAGGTATTGCTCCTTGTGGAGTCGTTTCATCATTATTTTGTTTGTGTTTCTGCCAATTGCCTGTTCTGCTGATAGCCCACTACTATTATCGACTAGTGGACTATATTGGGTTATTTTGCTGAACTCTAGTAGCTATAATCCTTAGACAAGTTTTAAGTACAAGAAGGTCCTTTAAAGACTTCTCTAAATAGAGTTTCTTAACTGCTCTGAACCAGCCATCTCTGAAAAAACAAAATGAAATGGGGTGATTTGTTCAGAGCCACGAAGCTAGGAAATTCATTAAATATATGAAGGTAACAACAATTGTTAATCAGCTGTTCTTATTTTGAGAATTTGTAACCTATGCATCGTTGTATGTTTCCCTGTTTCTATGTTTCTGTTATTTGGGTTGTTTTATTCTTTAAAGTAACATTTTTAAGCAATCTGTGCTCATGTAGTCCAAAAGAATACTACATAAGGAAACATGAATATGTTTGTCAGCCTAGCTCTTTGAAGAAAAGGGAAAACAGGAAAACATTTCAGAAATCCTGTGCACTGGCAAGATTTCTCTCCTCACTGTCCTCCTGGGCATTTTCGGGAACTTCCTACGTTATCAACACATGTGGAGCACAATTGGAATAAAATGCAACTTTTACCTAGAATACTTTGTATTTCAAACAATTTTCCAAATCAATGAGACTTTTGGTTCATTCTTAAAATAATCTCCTTTGCATTTTGAATAAGAAAAAAATTGATAATTGTACTTAAAAGTGTCCTTTTCTTTTTTTTTTTTAATTTCCTTTTCTTAAGTGGCCGTTCTGACAGTACTTTCTAACATGTGAACTTTGTAAATGAGGAGAGACTCATGTGGACTATCTTAGGGCAGACTTCATGTTGTCTCCCATTGTTCTGCTAACCTTCATATAGGTGTACGGAAGATTGTTCTGGATATTCAGAACTAGACTTAGGTTCTTCTCTACTGGAAACACCTAGATATACACATTTCATCAGTGCACAAAAGTACTGGTAATTGGTCCAGAATCCTTTGGAGAAATACTGTAAGAGCCCTTTAGAGCATGTTAAAAACATATTTATAGACTCATTCTTCAGATACACTAGGATTTATCTTCATTCAGATTACTATATGTGTTTCCTAGATCAGGCTATAGTACTGTTTTTAATCTCAGAACAACTAATTCCATGGTGCTCATGTCCACTCTAATTGTGTTCTCTACGTGTCAAATTTGCCCTTGGTCCTAGGGAAAAGGGGCAATTGCAAGGTCTGCAAGCACCTCTAAGTTACAGGGCACATTGAGCAGCAAACTTTTAAAATTATCTCAGTATTTTTTATTTTCAATTTTCAAGTAAATTTTATTTTATAGCAGTAAAATGCACACAGAAAATTGAAGAGAGTGCCTAGTTTTTGCATACTCGAGAAACCACAAAGCCTTCTCACTATGCATATCCCATATCAGAGGATGAATTTTTTGTTTTTTTTTTTTGGCAGATTAGGGGGTTGAACTCAGGCCCTTGAGCTTGCCAGGGAAGTACTTATTCCACTGAGCCATCTCCTTGGCTCAGAAATTTCTTATATTAATACATAATCCTCATTCAAAGTCCACAACTTATTGTACAATTCATTTTTGAAATCATAATAATAAGGGTATTGAAAGATGTACAATTGCATGTGTTTACTGTTAATGTATCATGCTAAATAGTTTCCTCTGTTCTCCATATATTAAATTTTTCCTTCCTTGATTGCAATGTAAGGAGCAGTCTTCCTACACTCTCCATTGTTTTGCCTTTTTCAGATTTTGGTATAGTTAGAGTCATATCATGACAGAAATAATCAAATGTGTGGAAAATGTTTAAAGTTTTAAAAAAATCACAACACCTCATATGCTACCATCAACCCCCTTCAGAATACTCACTTTTGAATGTAATTATCCTGTGCTTCTGAAGCAGTTATGGAATTTCTCTTGAGTGTCTTTAGAGTTATAGTCATAATTAAGGTAAATGCTCTGTTGAGTGCCATCCAGTGGAATGACAGGCTTGTCAAATGTCATAGTGTGTCCAGATCCACTTTATTCACCCAACCTGACATAACATGAGTTTGGTTCTCTACCCCAAATAGATTAACTATGAAATTGAAATCCACTCAATAATTTTAAGACATGAAGGCAGCCATGACAGTGCAGCAAAAGACACTCATGAAAACGGCTTTCAGAACTGCTTGAGAAATTAGGAAGTACAATGTTATACAGATATTCAAAGTGAGTAGAAATATATTGTAGAGATGAAAGGTAGTCCTGTGACATTTTTTTCTTGTCTCTTGTTTTCTTTTTTAACTTTTTTTAAACAAACATTTCCTTGAGAGTTTGGCAGTAACTGATATGATATTAGAAACAGTACGCATTTACAAGACCAGAATGACAGGCATTCCAACCGTGGCCCTAGTACTACACATTGCTATCCTCGGTACAATTGCTTTTAGTTCACAGGTGTCAGTATATTTTTGGGATTTTCCCTTTTAATTAACCAAAATTTGTTCCTTTCACCAATTTTCAAAGATGATAATGCGCTTTCAATTTCCCTTCCATTTTTTTTATTTTATTGAAGTACAAATATCAATGAGACAGTTTTAAGATACCTTGACAACATGGATTTCATAAATGAATACATTGCAAACAGTTTTCATAATGTTTTGCTATCATAGAAAGTGCATACATGATATTATACTTATACACCATTATTATAGCATATGTCTTTTATCAGTAAATTAAGAGAGTGTAGCTGTTTAAGCATCTTATTTTTATACCTGAATTACATCAAAGATTCAATAATTAATACTTTCTACCTTGTTATTTTCCTACAGGTTGTCCATAGTACTAGAAGCAGACATAATGTCCTGTCCAACCACCATTACTGCAAATCTTGCCTCTCATAGAATTATGTAGAAGCACGATGTTATCTATCCCAGCTGTACTGTCCATACAAACACATCCTGATTCTACTTTTCTATACCCCTTCCTTTGTCTACACCTGTCAAAGATGGGCACTCCATTGTCATTTAAATAATTTTGGTGCCTGAACTCGACGACACAATCCAACACAGTCCAGCATTGCACAACAATAGTGAGTTATCCGAAGAAGTTGTCAACCATAGCCATTTACAGCTCAACTTATTATGGCCCGGCAGTGTACACTTCATTTTTATACTTTTCTGCTGGATGGTTAATACCTAGATAGAGCAAGACCTATATACCAACACATGCACTTTTTGTTTTTTATGAGGTCAGTGAAGTTCCCTCAGGGTGTTTCTTGTAGTCCTGTACCTTAATCTGTAGATTGTTTGTCTGTGTCATCCATGTGGATGAGTCACAGCCAACGCTTGACCAGTTTGCTCTCTGTGAGAGCCTGGGAGAAAGTTTTCTCTCCATGTGACTCTCCCCAGGCACACTACAGAACTTCAATCTCTTTCCTCTGTGGCTCCATAATCTCCTTGTTCAGAAAATTTGGAGTTCAACTGAGTTTCATGATGTTGCAGTACAGGTACTCCTATATGCTGAGTCTTCACTGACCTTGAAAGGCTAGGGCCAAAATGTTGGCTGGCCTTGTGGCTCTTCTATTTCTCCAATTTTGATCTGTGACCTTAGGTTGTTAACCATCCAGAAGAAAAACTGATTAGTACCCTGCAGCATATGCCCTTCATTTTGCCTTATCTGACTCAATTGTTTTTAGTTGTTGTTTATTTCCATTTATATTTCTGCTTTTTGCTTCTTATACTAGGGAGACTATATGATACTTACATATGTATGTCTGGTTTATTTCACTTATGAGTATGAGTTCAAGTGGCATCCACTTCAGTATAAATGCTTCAAGCTTATCATTCTTAATAGCTGAGAAATACTCCATTACATAGAAATACCACATCTTTTTCAACCATTCCTCATGTGATGGACATCTTGTTGTTTCCAAGATTTTCCTATCACACATTGTGCTGCTATAAACATAGGTACACATATAGCACTATGATACAATGTTTTCAGTTCCTCTGGGAAAGTTCTCAGTAGGGGGATAGCCAGCTTGAATGGGATTTCCAGTCCTACTCGTTTGAGGAGTCTCCACACTGACCTCCACAGTGATTGTACCAGTCTACATTCCCACCAGCAGTGGAGAAGTGTTCCCTTTTCCCTACCACCTTTCCAATATTTGTTGTTTGTTGACTTACTTATGATAGCCATTCTTTCTGGAGTGAGATGGTATCTCAGTGTTGTTTTTATTTCACGGATGACTAGCGATGTGGAGCATTTTTTCATACATTTATTTGCATCTTTAATTTCATCCTCTGAGAAGTATGTATTCATCTCAGATGCCCATTGCTGAATTGGGTCTTTAAATTTGAGTGCCCTGTTATATATTAGTTCTTTATATATTCTAGACAGCAGATCTCTGTCTGATTGCTTATTAGTTAGGATTTTTTCAATATTTGTGGGTTGTCTTTTCACTCTGTTGACAATTTCTTTTGACATGCAGAAGCTCCTTAAGAAGAGTTGATCCCAGTTGTTGATTCTTTCAAGTGCTTCCCGTGCGAATATATATTTGTTCATGAACTCTTTACCTAGCCCTATGTCTTCAAGAGTTCCTGCTACTTTCTCTTCCAGGAGATTGAGTGTTTCTGTTTTAATATTGAGACCTTTAATCCATTTTGACTTTAACTTAGTGCATGGTGATAGAGCTTGGTCAAGTTTTAGTTTTCGGCATGTAGAAAGCCATGTTTTCCAGCACCATTTGTTAAAGAGGCTATCTTTCGTCCAGTAAGTATGATTGGCCCCTTTGTCGAAGATCAGATGGCTCAGTGTATTCATAGATGATTATGCACTTTCTAATCTATTCCGCTGATCCTCAGGTCTATTTTGTTGCCAGTACCATGTTGATTTTATCACAGTGGCTTTGTAGTATAATTTCAAGTCAGGAATTATGATGCCTCCTGCCTTGTCTTTATTGGCCAAGATTACCTTTGCTATTCTTGGTCGTTTGTGGTTCCAAATAAATTTTAGGAATGAGTTCTCTATGTCTGGGAGGTATGTTGGTGGCAGTTTGGGATTGCATTAAATCTGTACAGCAATTTTGGGAGTATGGCCATCTTCACGATGTTGGTTCTTCCTATTCAGGAGCATGGAATATCTTTCCATTTTCTGAAATCCTCTATAATCTCTTTTCTTAGGGTGTTGTAATTTTGTGTGAAAAGATCTTTATCTTCCTTTGTTAAGTGAATCCCAAGGTATTTCATTTTCCATGGTGCTATTGTAAAAGGTATTGTTTCTATTAATTCCCTTTCAGTGTGCTTGTTTTCTGTGTATAAGAATGCTATTGACTTTTGAGTATTGACATTGTATCCTGCTATGCTACTGAATTTCCGTATCAGTTCTAGTAGTTTCTTGGTGGAATTTTTGGAGTCTTCCAAGTAAAATATCATGTCATCAGCAAATAGTGATAATTTAACTTCCTCTTTACCTATTCTTATTCCCTTTATTTCTCCCTCTTTTCTAACGGCTGTTGCTAAGGGTTCCAAGACTATATTGAATAGGAGGGGTGATAGAGGACATCCTTGTCTTCTACCTGATTTAAGAGTAAAAGATTTCAGTTTTTCCCCATTTAAGATTATATTGGCTTTTGGGTTGTCATAGATGGCTTTTATCAAGTTAAGATAGAGTCCATTTATTTCAATTTTCTGTAGGACCTTGAACATGAATGAGTGTTGAACTTTGTCAAAAGCTTTCTCTGCATCAATTGAGATGATTATGTGGTTTTTAGATTTCAGTCTATTAATATAGTGTATTACGTTTATTGATTTTCAAATATTGAGCCATCCTTGCATCCCTGGGATGAATCCTACCTGGTCATGGTGTATGATCTTCTTGATGATTTGCTGTATTCTATTTGCCAGGAAGTTTTCAGCATTTTGTACTGAATATATACTACAAATGTGTAGTGCAAATATTTTGTTGCATCAAATTATTTCTGCTTTCCAGTTATTCCAGTAACAAAAATATTAGATCTTTTGAAATTGTCCTACAAATTTATTATGTACCCTCCATTTTTCTTTTTTTCGTTTTAAGTTTTCTCTACTTTTGAGATTGTATGATTTATTTTAGTCTAAAGCTTACTGAGGACATTTTCTTCCCTCTCTGTTATTGTCTCTTAATAAAATTTATTATTCTAATTCTATTGGCTCCCATGTGTTTTATGATTTTATGGCTTTCTGTTGTAAAGTAAAACTTCCTGTTCTTTTCAAAAAAAGCTTAGTTTTATTCTAAGATTCCTGATCTTAAAATTCACATTTAAATGTGTACCCTTATTTCACAAGATCCTTGAGGAGTTTTATTTGGGGTTTCAGGGTAGACATTTGTGATTCACAATGCATTTGTGATTCACAATTTCCTTTGAGATTTGTAAAGTGCTGAGTTGTAAAGAGTCGAGATGCCTAATATCTCAGTGATCATTTGAACTAATATTCCAAAAAGGAAGCCACAATCAATCCTTAAGTGAGTTCCAGGATGGTACAAGCTGTAGAGTAAGCATGAGAAAGCACTGGCTCCTTCAGTGTTCTTTCCCATTGATATATATTTCAATATATATATATATATATATATATATATATATATATATATATATATATGCCAAAGAGAAATATATATATGTATATTTCCAAAGAGAAAAAGCTGACTAGTATAATAGGTATGTTTATCCTAATACATGTGAATTTAGAAAGATATCCCAATCTAAATTATTTATGATTAAAGGAAAAGTACAGAGAAAAAAATGAAACTTTAGAAGGGAAGAACAAAAGAAATAGCAAATATCTAAATAAACAAAATAGATTATATCTTTTGCAATTTGTGAAATTCATAGTTCTATTGAATGAAAGAATTATAAAATTTCATGGTAGCATTTAAAGGATAATTAGATATAATGCTTACAGCAGCTGCAAAAATGGTGAGTTTAATTATATGGTCTAAAATGTATATATTTTATTTATAATAGTAATTATAAGGTAGACACTGAATGATTTGCCAAAATATAAAGAGACAGAAGTTGATATTAAAATTATAGTGAATTTAAAAAAATTTTCAAACAATTAAAACAAGAAAGGGGAAGTGAGTAATAAAATGCTAGGAAATAAGCAGAAAACATAAAAAAAGTAGAGCAAACCTGAAATGTTAAGTAATCACACTTAATGGAAAATAATTCCAATATTTATTAAATTAAATATATATTTACTACATGACCTAAGAAATTTAAATCTCTTATTTAGTAGGGAGCAATTAAAGCTATGTACATAAAAGCCCAACTTTTGGAAGTAACTTGATTTGTAACTGCCAAAACTATAAACCATTTAAATGCCCTTTAGTTTATGAATGCATAGAATAACCAAATAGAACTGGAATTCCCTGAACTAAAATCCTAATGAAAATAAAAATGAACTAATTATTAATGGCTGCATTGATAATTTTTTATCTGAAATAAGAAACACCAACTTTTATTGACTATATATTCTATGGTTTCATTTATATGATATTTTCCAATGTTTAAAACTGAGGAATCAGTGTGAGGCTTCCATGGGACAGAAGAGAGGAGCAGGTTCACTATGAAGAAACCATGAAAGCTCTTTTAGGAAGAGAGGTGGTTGTTTAGTACTGACTCTAGTCATGGCAACATAAGCCTATGCATTCATCAAAATGCAATGATATATTTGTCAAGAGGTGATTTTTTGCTGCATGAAATGTAACTCAAAAGTAAAAACAAGAATTAAAGAAAACAGCAGCCTGAAGAATCCTCCAATATATGTTAGCCATAAGTGTTATTAATATTACCATGACAATAAGAATTTGCTGAGACATTTACATGTGAAGTGTCAGGATGGTTCATTAATTTTATAAATTTAATTTTGCTAAAATGAGTTGTTTTCTTCATGTCTACAATGCTAAAATCCATTGTCATATATTTCAAAACTGCATTCATATAAAAGTGAAGAGTGTTGAAATAGTTTGGTCAGGTAATCCTTAGACTTTTGTTCTTAACATTATAATTTACCTACTAGAGTACAGATTCTTCTATTATGTACAAAAATAGTGATCATTATAGAAGAGGATGTTTAGACAGGGCAATTTTCAGAAAAGAACAAACATTAGATTTTGCCTATGTATAATTCATTTATATCAAAACAATACTGCATAAAGGTAAACTGATGCAAAAATCCTCTCCTGAACCATAAAAGGCCAGCTCTTGAGACCCTCATGAGGTTGGACGCTGAATAACTAGAAGTTCCATTTAATTACTATCACCCCCTCAAACAAATACATTGTTTCATCTTTAAAACCATGCTAGAATAGAAATCTTGTTATAATTATGACTTGGAAATCAAGCAATTCAAGCTTTTTCGATGGCCATTGACTCTGTTGGATTTATAGATCCATACATTGAGAATAATGTTATCAGAGTTACAGGAAGTCCTAGTCTGTGCACTCTGGTGAAACTGTATTTATTTGAATATCTTTTCCTATGGATCTCTGCACCTATTGAAGAAATCAAATCTACCACCAATCCATTTATGCTGCTCCTCTTTATCTACATATGTTATATGTTTTATCATTCATTAGTTTTATTCAGTGAAGAATTTAATTTAATGCTTTTCAATTCTAGTTGACTTTAGGTCACTGTTTTATTAATTGCTTTATGACTGTGTACCATATACTGCCACATTTCTAATTTCTTAGTATTTGCTGGATTCCTATTCTCAGTTGCAATTGTGTTAGATAAATATATTACTATGCATCTTAGTTACTTTTCTTTTATTGCTTTGACAAATACATGATATCCACCATTAAGGAAGGAAAAGTTTACTTAGCTCACATTTTTGGAGATTTTTGTCCATACTTGGCTGGCTCCAATTTGGGGCAAGGCGGTACATAGAAGAGGGCAATAATTCTTGACAATGGAAAAACAGCAAAAGCAGCAAGAGCAAAAAAGGAGGAGCACCTGAAAGTAAGCCTCCTTCCTTCTCTTAGATTGTATACAGGCATCTGCTGGAGGGTGAGAGTAGCACTCACACTTATAATCCAAGCACTGGACCATGAATCAGTCAAAAACCCTAGAAGTCCACCTCATGACTGCATGAGACTGAGTGGACACTGAGACACAAACTGTAGCAAACTGTTTTGTGGAGTAAAATTTGGAATCCTTTGTCTTCAGTCAGCAACCACTGTAGAACCTAAATACCAGTCATAACTTTTGCCAATATCATGAAATATACATGTAAATCAAAAGTATAAATCTGGCGCATCAGGCTATTCTAATTTTCCAGAGTTCAAATGAATTTAGTAAATTTCTTCTAAGCACTTAATATGTAGAAAATAGAAACAAGGTACAGGAGAAATTAACTGACACAAAAAAGTCATCATCATGTGAATTTGGCCAACAGTTCAATTTTGTTCAAAGTTGAAGTTTCTCAGTTCTAATTTCATGAGTTTTTAATTAATAAACTTCACAAAGGGAAAGGAAAATGTCCAATTTCAAATTACTTTAATGAAGGATACTTTTTAAGTATAACCATCTGCTTTAAATGTGTATTGCTATTTAAGCAGTTTTAAAAGTGTTTTCATTTAGCAAGTAATAAAATGTAGAGTGAAAAGCATATGGTAAAGGTGCTAAGAAGCTGCTGACCAGTAAATGCTGCTTTCATATTTGACACTGATACAATGAACAATAATTGACTTATTTCACATACATAAATTGTTACACATAACCTTAATTATTGTAGGAACAAATATAGGATCCCAATACAAAATCTAACAAGTAATGCCTTGCATTTACAAAATAGTAACACTTCCAGGGACATGGAAAAATCTAGCTTTTGAGAGAATACTTCTTTTGTGAGATCCTGCAGTTATATTAAAAATTATTTGATACAAATTTGCAAAAGCACTATTACAAAATCATATATTTTAACAACCAATGTTTTAAGATTCAATGATTAAACTTAAAGGACTGTTTATTTCTTGAATACCACTTAAAAATTAATAATTGAATGTTTTTCTCATATCCTCAAGGAGGAGTAGGTCCACATTAACCATAGTCAATAGGAACATCTATTATTTATTAGGGGTATTGGATGTTCCGATCATTTGGCAGCCTTCAGGCACATTTGTAATGGATGGAAGGATACTATAGGGTTTCAAACAGTCTTAATTTGCAATTTTAAGTTTAGAAATGCAAAAGCTAGGTTATGTGAAAAGACAATACTTTTTATTTATATATTCATCTAATAACACTTAGAGTGTAATTTGTATGAATACATTATTTCTGTATTTTTTTTTCATATAGCACTTTTAGGAATAATATCAGCTCAGAAAATTCAGTGACCAATTACATAGTGAATGTCATTCACCTGAAAAAGCTGAAAGTTATAGACCTGCAGGGTAAATGTCAAGTGGATGCATTTGGACTGTGGCCATATCTGGCCAGCAAGGCCGTTTTCAGCATACTCAATTGCCAGCAATGTGTAATCTGTTCTGCATTCTTAAAACATAATGGAAGAAAATAGGATACTCTGTGTTCCCTGGAGAATTAAGGATGTGGGGGTGAAAATTCAATTCCAATTAATAAACATTTACTGAATTTTTAAAATTATCAAATAATTAGCCTGGATCTCTTTATAGCCTGTTCTCCACAACTGCTTCACCTTTTTATTTGAAATTTTAACCCCTATTGACAATATTTTGAACAGATGCTTTCCTTACTGCCTTTGAGCACAAACTGTTTATATATAACTTGATTTGATGAAAAGTAATGTCAAAAGTAGACAAAGGATTCTTAATTAAAAGGATAAATTAAATGGATAATGCAATATATTTCTAATCCCTAATTCTAAGTGTGAAGCCACACTGGCCCAACACACAACTGTTTGACAAAAACACAGAAACTGAAAGATGATGTAGGATTTGGTTGTATTAGGCAAATTTTAACATGCCTTTCAAAAGAGTCAAGGTAAGATTTATTAATATAATTCTAGTTTTCCAAAAGGGAGATTGGTGCTGTCACTGAGGAACTTTACCTGATAGGTTTCTCTTTCAATGAGTTGCAAAGAATCATCCTGCTATACATCTATCCTAACTTTTGAATTTACAGATACAAAACAATCCTTGGTTTGTTTTCCTTTTTTTACCTACTTTCTCTTAATTCAATGAATAAAAAGATTTGTACTAATAGTGTTTGTGGACAGGATATCATGTCTGCATCTTGCACTATGAATAACTACTAAGAAGACAACAATATGCAATGTATTAATTATTGAAACTGTCCTACTAATCAATTTTGAAACTGCCTCATTGTTTCTCAATAAAGTTATTAAAAAACAAAATAAATAAAATTCTTTTTGACATATTAAAAAGTCAACATGCTTTCCCACGAATCAGAGTAGGTGGAAGTGCTAACTAATGGAACAAAGACCCAGCTGTCCAAAGTAAGGCCCACTACAAATATAGCGTCTTTGTTAATAGTTGAGAGGATTGTGTCACCTTCGTATCCTGTGAAGAGAAATCCTAGTTTTCTATACAGAATTAATTTAAACTATGAATGATAATCTGAGTCGATTAGAAACACTATTGAATGCAACTCTGGTTTATAAGCCCTCAGACAGGTAGTAAAATTATGTTCTAGTAATTCAGGATTAGGAAAATATACATGTATAATTCATATAATGATTTATTAGCTATAATCTTTTTTAGACTAAATCATTCACTAGCTTAGATCATGAAATTCATCCAAAATGTTGATTTTTTTTATTTTACTACTGCACATTTTTTTCTAATTTTTCCTTAGAGGGGAAAATAAGAATAGACATTATAAAAATGAAATATTAATGACATTTCTAGGATTTTGTTGACACTGGCAGATGGGCTCCTGCTCTGAGGTCATAGTGGAGTTCATGAATACATAAACATATTTCACCTGAAAGTTTATGCTCACATCTAAAGTATGCTTTATATATGCAACACTTTTTCCCATTATTTTCTTCTTTCAGAGAAAGCAAATTTACTATGACTGATCTTCCATTTTCTCTGTTTCTTTAAATATGTAAGATAAAAAAGCACACTCAGGATTATGTCAGAAATATCCGTTGTCAACACAAAAATCACATTCCCAACGGTAAAACAAGGTCATTAATCCTAGAGTTCACTATAATACATTTGCTTACAGTATCAACAAATTGAAACAACTTTACTAATTACTATGTGTATGAGAACAAACAACACTCCCATAAAAAACAGTGAGATAAACATGAGTCTGATCAGTTTATGAGTAAGATAAACAAGTTCAAATTTCCAAGCCAATCTATGACTCTTTGAGGTCTTCCAAGACAGCCCTGGTAAATTACTTTTGCCATGGTTTTAATGCTTTGAAAGAACTGTAGAACTTCATCTCAAGAAGACACACATAGATATAGGAAAATAAATTTCAATACAAATCAAATAATTTAAATAAAAATGTGAGAAATACTAAATGACAACATTCTGTTGGTATTTTTAAAAGAAAAAAACGCATATCCAGTGTACACAAAGAGCTCAAAAAATTTAAAATCAAAAATAACAAATACTCTGACGAAAAGATGGGTAAGAGTTATGAATAGACATTTCTCAGGGGAGTATTTGCCATGGACCAGAAAGCATATGAAAAGATGACAACATCGTAATCAGTGGGGAATGTAAATCCAAACCACAATGAGACTTTACTCCTTTTAAAGATAAAAACTACTATAAAAAGGATAGCAAGCTTCAGGGAAGATGTGGAGAACACAGAAGGAATGTAAACATCAACTACGGAAAACAGAAGAAATATTCCATAAAAAACTAAAAAGAGAACAGCCATATGAACTTGAAATCCACCACAGAATATTTAACCAAAGTCAACAAAATCAGTATATTGAAGAGATTTCTGAGCAACTTTGTTCATTACCACACTACTCACAATAGCCAAGAAATGGAAATAAGCTAAATATTCAGTATCTGATGAATGAACCATTCATCATGGTAATAAATATTGCCATGAGGTACTACTCATCCATAAGAAACGAAACTTGCTCACTTGGGACACCATAGTTGGAACTGTAGATATAATTTCAAATGAAATAATCCAGGCACAGGAAGACAAGTTCTGGACCTCACTGATGTGCAATGTAAACATGTTGCTGTCTTAGAAGTTGAAGAGTAGCTACCTGCAACTGAAAAGGAAGGAGAGAGGTGGAAAGGTTTGTCATTTTGCACTGATATTTAGAAGGAAATAAAATCTTATGTGCTGTTGCACACCTTGTTGACTACAGATAAGCATCATGTACTGAGAATTTTAAAGAGATCAAATAAATTTCAGTGTTTTCACCATAAAAATGAATGTTTCAAGAGATATTCTCTGTAGCCTGATTTAACATACAAAGCAGACATGTGTCAAAAGTCATACAGTGATTCATAAATGTGTAAAAACTTTATTTTTGGTGCATCCATTAAAAATAAGTTAAATTAAATAAAAAGTATGAAGCAAATCCATGTACTGTGGAATACCCTTGTAATCCTCATACTCCAGGATGCTGAGGAGGATTGCAAGTTCAACCAGAGCCCAGGTAACATAGTGAATTAATGAGAACCTACCTCTAAATTAAAGAAAAAATAAGGCAGGGGAGGCTGAAAATATTGCTCCATCAAAAACCATGTGTTCAAAGGCCTTTTTATGCATATGAAATATATGAGACAACTTTAAAAGTTACCCTATCATTTCTTTCATTAAAGATCTCAACTTAGCACAAATAAGTACTTTTTTTAAATGTGTTTGGTACAAGGTCTCACTATATGGCTTAGACTCATTGTAATCTTCTTGTTTTCAGCCTCCTCAGTGCTGGGATTGCAGGTGTGTACCACCAGGCCCAGGTTCAGTGGCTGGCTCTGCACCCTGGGTATATAATGGAAATTTCTTTTAGAAGTGATTCCCTGACTTTACTGATCTAAAACTTAACGATTACCAAAATGTGATTAGAGTTTGTTTGTAAATAAGTTACATAGTTGTGTTATTATATTAATGATTTATATAAGTATCACCTTTAGCTACATAATTGGGAACGATTCAGGCTCTGGCTCTAACATCACATCCCCATGCCTATGTGAGATAACTGCGGATGAGTCTCAGAGTCAGCATGTCACGCGGAGGTATGCACACGTGAGTCTGTCTCCCATCAGGCTGACATACTTTGCTTCATTCCTTTTTTGGAATATATGATTCCACTGTATTTAGAAAGTAATGTTCAAAATTTAGATATCTCAGCTCTTCTTCAAATCTTACCACTTTTCTATGCATTTTTCTCTAGGGCCTGAGTCCAGGAATTGCAGCAGTGCTTTATGCTGCATCCTACCTACTGGAGTAATTCATTAAAATTAGAACAGATTTTTAATTTCATCCTAAGAAAAATGATTCTTTATTGTTCATTAGTTATATGTAACTGAATTATATAATTATATACTTTTTTTTTCTGTGGAACCAGTGAACTCAGGCCTTGCACTTGCCAGGCAAGCACTTATTCCACTGTGTTGTTTCCCTGGCCCCTAAATTATGTTTTATACTAGTTCTTTTAAAAAATAGATACATTTTTGTGAACTCTCATATCTTCATCCATTAACAATCACAGTTATGATGAAAAGAATTTCAAAATTATTTTCACATTCCAGGAAAGTCTATGCATCACTGAATATATATAAACATATATATGAATACACATATATATATATGTATATATATACATATACATATATATATATACATATGCATTTTATGTTACATTTAATGAATAGATTTTACACTGAAGTCAAAGGCAGTTTCTCTGTTGACAAGAGATATAGACTATTTGGTTGACAACATTTTTCTAAAAAATTTGTCTGTGTTGTGGGTTATTTTTTCCTCCTTTAGTTTTCATTTAATTAAGAGTACAGTGGAAAAAATTAAGACATCTTTTGTGACACAATGGAGATTGCACTTAAGGTATTAAGTTACACCAGTTCCAAGCTCTTTTTTATTAAGTATACTTTTAATTGTAATCCTTGTTCTCACAAAGTCTCTAAATTACTTAGTATTGGGTTTCAATTTGTAGTCCCCTTGCCTCAGCTCTTCAGAAGGCACATGAATCATGAAATTATATATATATATATATATATATATATATATATGCAATAATAATGTATATAATATAATATATATGTAATAATATATGTAATAAAGTTTAAAATTCGTAGATAAGAAGGTATTTATTGCTCTGTATTATTAGAAACACTAAGTATTGATGTCTGAGCACAACTATGATGGTGCAAGGCCAATATTATTTGTCAAATTACACAACTGAGTGAGTGGTAAGATAATGGCTAACAATCAGTATACACCCTAATTGATGAGAAGTAATACATTTCTGAGGTGTAAAACCCTCATATTCTAAAGGGAAAATAAAGTGTGTATTTGTGTCTGCAGGCGTATCTTTGGTGCATTGCACACATAAGAGAGCTCGATGGCCAAGTGTGTTGGTGTACACCATCCAATGCACCACTGAATCAGGAGGCTGAGCCAGGGGACTGCGAAGCATTCAAGGCCAGCCTGAACTATGTAGGGAGACTCGGTGTAAAAACATAGGCTGACAATCTGGTAATATAATTTTACTCATTTCTGAGTGCTTGTAAAGGTTTTGCAAATAATTTTACATGTTTTATCCATAATTAGGGAATAAGTGCCCAAGTGTTCAATGAGATGGTTAAGAAGAGCATAAGTTAATTTTAAGTCTTAGCACCAACTTCTAGACCTAGAAACCAATGTGGTTTTTGAATCAAAATCCACATCATTGTACACTACGTTTAGGGGTTGGTAAATAAACTCTAAAATATACAAATACAAGTACATATTGCATTTTTATATTAGTGTACATTTTAAATTCACCATTGTTTGACTTTTTTCTGGAACCAAACTCAGGCCCTTGTGCTTGCTAGGGAAGCACTTATTCCACTGAGCCATTTCCCCAGCTCAATGTTTAAACTTTAAAGGAAATGACGGGCCAGGGAGATGGCTCAGTGGGATAAGCACTTGCCTGGCAAGTGGAAGGGCCTGAGTTCAATCCCAGTTCCACCAAAAATAATAAATAAATAAAAAATAATAATAAAGGAAATAAAAGAGCTATTTTCTCCAAATTCACTTCTAAATGTGCAGCTATCAGTCTCATATCTTTAAATATTTAAGTGATAGTAATTTCCTTTCTGCAAATTGGTAGAACCTGAAATTGCTTTTATGTCTTTTGGTTTTGAACTCCAACTTTTTTAAACTTATATGATGAATTAAAATATAAGGAGTTCTGTTTTTTTAACTGTGTGCATGTTTCATTTCCTTAAAAAGTGAAAATGTCCCATTAATGCCAATTGCTTTCCACACAATACCTCTTGGGAACAGATGTTCTATCTTCTATTCTTTTTATTGCATGATTACTATCCAAAAAGTGACTCTTGGGCTGGCCAGAGAGCTCAGCAGACTGAAGGGCCTGCTTGGGCAGACACAATGGCTTGCTGGGTTTCAAGCCCAGCCTGCTGTGCTGACTCTGCCCCGGGGCATGCTGAGATGGCATTAAGACTAATCCCAGTGCTTGGAAGGCTGCAAACAAGAGGATCCCTATGAGGTTGATCTACATAGTAAAATCCTGTAGATCCTATACTAAATAAATAAATTTTAAAAAATGACTCTGAGCTTGTGTTTCATCAACCACCTAAAATGAATACTGTTATTTTTTTCAAAAGTATAAAACAAAAACAAACAAAAAATATGTTGTCTTTTTCTTTATATATGATAACACAGAACGAAAAAAGTACTAGCAAAACAAAAATAAAAATACCATCCTACTACTGAACTCTAATTGAACTAGGATCTTTCAGCCACTCTCTATAAACCATACAGAATAAATCATTTTGTTTAAAACTTAGATTAAACCCTTGAAATCAGAATTTTCCTTAATGAAAATTTGAGCAACTTGTGTGGCACATTCCACATGGGAGAGGAAATAATTTAATTATGAAGTTTAATTGTATACCTAAGGGTCTTAATTTTCATTTGTCTCACTTTGTCAAAAGAGTGACATGACAGCTCTCCAAAATAAAATGAGAGAGAAAGTCATAACTTGGCTTTTACTGCTGATGATAAAAGTATAAGGGAAAGACTTCAGAGAGGCTCAGGTAAGGAACTGCCTTCTTGGTTTCAAAGGTCACATTAGTTGCTTGTGGACGGTAATCATAAGCCTAAGCCAGTTTGGTTTTGCTCATGGTGCTCAATAAAGGAAAAAAAAACTGCATATAAAAAGTAATGTTTGTTTCTACTGCCCAAAGGATTCAGTCATAGCTAGCATGAAAATGAGTTATACAAGATTGATGATAAAAGTGTTTTCACAACAGTTTAAACACTAATTTTGTGTATTGAACTTTCACTATAAACAATTATAGAAGTTGTTGAGAGTACAATTTAAAGGAAAGACTCACGAGGTTAAATTGTTCCTTATTTTTCTCTTTATTAAAGTAGATATTTTATCTTCAAACATAGAGCAAGACATTAAATTATGTATAGTTAACAGAATTTTTTTTTGAATTCTGAACAAACTAGAGCTAGTGAAGATGATTAGCATGCTGCCCGCTATGCCTACGCTAGCACACGCAGGGCTTGGTTTTCTTTTATGCGCTCCTCCAAAAGATAGGACTTCAAAAGCATTAAAATTTGGGACAACTTGCTTGGGCCCCCCTCTTGTCCCTCTCTGGGACAGCTTTCTTCCCCTCAATAAATATATTTGGCTCATTAAAAAAAAGCAGAAAATCTTGCTGTCCTCTATGACACTTGCCTGTTTCAATCTCCGTAGTTTCATGTCCTTGACTAATCATTTCTATTTCATACCTTTTTGGTCATCAAACATTCTTCTTGCTTCATTAGAATCCCCAGTCAATGTTACACCTAAAATGGATTATATACAGCTGAACATGATAATACTAATGTGCTAACCTGTTCCCAAATACATTGAAATAATCACTTCTTTTCACCCCTGTAGTACTTGTCATTATTTCATGTTCACTCAGTGTTTTAAATTGCTCAGAACATTGAGTTGATTTAGCACCATTCATCTGTACATCACAATAAAGATAAAACTTGATGTGTTCAAGCCGCTTCAACTGGTTTCGCATGGTCATATGCTTCTATATATCTAACAACCTCTACAGAAGCAGAAACACTGAGTTAGATAAAGCCCTAGCCTACAGCGTTTGACGGTTATATTGACGTAATTTTCCACCATGGAGTATTCTAATGTATGTAAATGATACCATATACTGGTCATCATCAGATTTTATGACCAGGTTCAAGCTGTGAGCCAAGTAGTCCAATCTCTTAAACAGGTCCCAACTGAAGCTGGATTTGTACATGTGTCACAGATCTAAATAAAATGTGAGAAATTCTCCTAAACAAGCACCAAATAATCCTACTCATCTCCTCAAAAATATTTCAAATGAATTGTTTAAGAAGTATCTATACAGGGCCAGCTGATAGCTCAGAGGACTAAAGAGCCTGCTTAGGCAGACATAGTGGCCTAGGTTCCATCCCCAGCATGCCACGGTGGCCATGCCCTGGGGCGTGCTGAGACAAAGATTAAGACTGGATGTTGTGGCACGTGCCTGTAGTCCCAGCACTTGGGAAACTGAAAACAGAAGGATCACTACTAGTTCACTACTAGTAGACCTTGAACACCCTGTAGACCCTGTCATAAAATACAGAAAGAGAAAAAATGTATCCATACAAAAAAGAAGCATCCATACCAACCATTATGAAGACAGACAGACAAAAAGACAGACAGACATGTTTGATTATACACATGCACATACACAATTGTGGACTTCCATAATTGAAATCTATTGAAATTATTTTGAAAACCAATTATATTCTTCCACATATTTCACTTTTATATTTACAATAGATCTCAAATGATGGAAAATTTCTGAAAATGAAATTCTGATACTAAAAATTATATTTGACCTTATATTTATTGTTAATAAGTAACCAGTAATCTTTATTTCTTCTTTAAAAATTTAATAACATTAACTATAAATATGTACTTCCTATTCTATCAGGTTTCTGCTTTTGAGTTTTAAGTTTTGTCATGTAAATATCTAAACTTCCAATATACAAGTAGTGATCAAATAATATTTTTAAATTAAATATTTGTATTATAAGAGGAATATTGCCATTAATCACTTTCAAAGTAGTTTCTAGTTTCTAGCATACCTATCCCATCATTTCTGACAATGTGTCTTTTCTGTAAGAAGTTTTTGTCCAATTTAAGCATTTATGCATATTTTGATCATGCCTTTTTTGTAGCAAATACACTGAATTAAAAAAATATCTATGAAGCTAAATGTGAAAAACATATTTCATTTTAGTTTTTCTGACTATTGTGAAATGTCTTCTATTGTTAAAGTTCATTTTCATCTAAATAATAATGGACTTGCATTTATCCCCTAGAACTTCTGTAAATATATAACTGGGAAGTTTTAGATCACTGCAAAACAATTGTTCGCACCTTTGGTTGTTTATGGAACAGCACAGAAAGAGTTGAGAGATGAAAAGAGGCATAAGTTTGAAATAGGAATAGAATATCTTCTGGCTTATTTTTCTTTGTTTTTGTTTTTGCATCCTGAATTGTCCTTTGTGAATAACGGGCAGTTCTTATTAGTTTTATCAAATTGGCTGTGACAAAATGTTTCCTGCTTCAAATGTATAGCACCGGGGCATATAAAATTACCTAAGGAGGTGGAAGATCTTCTAAACAAATTTCCTTCTTTTTTATACTTTTTGCATAAACTCAATTCTGGAGTGTAGGTTCCTATTGATACTCTCTCATAATGATTGTTTTCTCAGTGAGAAGGTGAACTCAGCAACATTTTCCTGGCTATTTGAAGTCATTTTCATTGTTGTTTTTTCTCACTTAGTCAGCACACACCATTTATTCTTACTTTTAGATCTTGGAAGTGAGCCTAAAACCCACTCTGCTCACCTCAGGATGACTCTGTGCTTTTACTCCAAGGTAAACCAGCACATCCAATTATTGCACAAAGGCAAGATCCACTGTGGCTGTTCCTGCAGCAGCAACAGTGTGATGGGTATAACACTGTCACCAACTCCTGTGCACACTGCATCCCGGTTGCTGTTGACCCTGGGTCCTTTTTCAGCGGATCACAAAGTGCTGTTTTGGTGCAGTGCCCACTGATCAAGCTGCCACCTTGAGGGATTCACTGTGCTCAGATTTCTTCTTAATTCATCCACTTCAGGAGAAAGGGAATAAAGAACTCTGTGGCTGTCTGGATAGTTTCCAAAACCCACCTTTGGATTCAATTAAAAACATTCATGATGAAGGATTGCTGGGGGCCGAACAGATTGCTCAGTAGATTAAAGCACTTCCTTAGGCAGACTCAAGGGTTAGGGTTTTATTCCCCAGCCTGCCTTACTGTCCCTGCCCCCAGGGCATGAAGAGACAAGTGAGATGGGTTCTGGTAGTGAGTGCCTGTAATCCCAGAGTTTGGGAGGCTGAAAAACAGGAAGGATCACTACGAGTCCAATCTACATAGTGAGACCCTGCAGACCCTGTATGAAATACATTAAAAAAAAAAAAGAATTGCCATGACTTTTAGCATATCACATTATACTCTTCTTAGTTCTATGCAGATTAAATTTTGCTTATAATTATTGATAAAATAATCTGCAACTGAATGTGTGTAATATATGTAAATGTTTTCATTATCATCATATCAGTATATAAATATTGCTTAAACCAGCCTTTCTTGAATTAACTCCTATATGTATTTTGCATATCTCAGCTCACCCATGTGTTTCTATCTTTATGTTAAATAAAATCTCCTCCAGAATAGCTTTTTTGGCTGATTCAATGACCTATGTTCTTTTTATTCTGAGTTTTGATGACATTCTGAATCAACAGCACTGGCACAAGCAGTGTAGCAAAACAGCTCTTGTATGTCTACAGTGCTCTTATCAGATATGCTTCTGGGCACTGCTGGCCATTTTGTTTGTTGTGATTTTTCTCATAAACTTGAAGTTTCACTTCTCTTCATGGAAGCATCTATCTCCTCTAGAGATTCTGTGACTATCCTTCTCAGGTGCTAAGACAGGCAATCTAAAAACCACTAGGGACCCTGGGGTCCCAGAAGCTGAGACAGGATCTATTTTTCTTCATTTCCTAACACTCAGCATGGTGCTTAACGTTCAATAAATGTTAGTAAAAGTAAATTAACATAGATTTACTTGTATGCTATAAACATGTCCTACCCCAGCCGCAGAAACAACACCAATTTTTGCACATCTTTTCAGAAAATCCTTGGAGATGATTTAAATAAAACTTCAGTGAGGCATAAGAGATAAAAAATGGAACATGTTAATACCTAAGTTAATAAGGATGAAGTTGAAACATGTTGTAAAGTCAAAAACTAAAAAAAAAAAGTGAAGTTATTTGTCAAAGAGACCAACAAATCAAGAATAGAGTATATAAAAATAAACTACATACACTATGTTTTGTGGCTATAAAAGCCAAAGAGAAAACACTGCTCAGATTTAACCAGAAGAGGCCTTAGCAACAGAGTTTGCTGATCTCGAAGACGGCCAGAGAGACCCAATACGCTAGCTACTGCTCCTCCAGCTATCTTGCCAGAGTTTTTGAGTTTGCTGATTCCAGCCAACTCCCGACCCCACTTGGAAGTCAGTGTTGAGGACTGGGCAGCCATAACACTGTCCCTCCAGCCTTCTAACCCGAGATCATTGATTCCTGCCACCACCCCTCACCCTGAAGACTAATCCTGACTGCCACAATGATTTGCAGGATCTTTGGGGAGCACTAGCCTGTGCCAATCTGCTACCAAGAGAACCCTGCACAACTTTAGTCTGCACTCATCATCACTGCACATTCCTGAACTATGCCTTACACCCTTATCATTAATGAAGTAGAAACCAGGTTGAACACCACACAGAAGGAGGCGTGGTGAGCCTGCCATTCCCTCCCACTCTGCTGAGTCTTGCTGACCAAAATCCCACCCACCTACCAGCACTGAAAACCATGATGAAAGGAAAGAACAACAGGAAATCTCAGAACATTAGCACACCAAAAAGATGTCCACAGTACACGATTAAAAAAGAATCCGGATGTTATGCACTTCTAAGATGATAGCACCTCAAATAATGAAACATCATAGGGCTATGGAGGAAATCAAATCAGAGATATTCTCTCAAGTTAAAAAAATGACAACAATCATGAAAGAAGTGTTTGATACATCTGAGAAAGACACAGACTTAAAAAAATAGGAGGAATAAGAAAATGATGGAAATATTTAATTCATAATACAAGAAAGAATTAGGATGCATGAGACAGATTCAACAGATATCCAGAACATTAAGAATTCCACTGAAAGCAAGCAGACCTGGTTGAATGAAACAGAAAATAGAATTTCAGACCTGAAGATATCACTGCAGCTAGTGAACACAAAAGGAAACATGTCTTCAAAATAATGAGAAACCAGGAAATAATAATACAACAGCTGCAAGGTGATGCAAAGAAAAATAATATCAGACTAATAAGTACCAATGAAACAGCTAGAGATCACACAAAATGTTTGTTTGCAGAAGTAGTAGCAAAAATTTTCCAAGCATCTCAAAAGAATCTGACATTTAGTTAGGTGAGACATACAGAACTCCAAATACTCATAATTAAAATAAATCTTCACATACACACACATGATAATAAAGATCCCAGAAATTAAGCAAAATATTAAAAACTCTTAGAGTTAATAAACAGATCACATATAATGGAAATCCCATCAAAATCATGGCATATTTCTCAACATAGACCATCAAATCAAGAAGAGGTTCAAATGAGATATTTGAAATCCTGAAAGGAAAAACAACATTTAAGACTAATGTATCATGCAAAATTATCAATCAAATCTACCATGAGATACTTCCATGACAAAGAACAAATGAGGAAATTTTTGAAAACCAAATCAACAGTCCAAAGAGTACTGACAGGTATTTTAGAAAGAGACAAAGATGAGTACAACTTCAACAACAACAAAAGAAAACAAACAAGCCTAGCAAGCAAGTAAGCATAGGGAAAACCAGGTATCCTACAGTAGGAAAACAATAAGCCAAAGACAAGCCAATACATATGAGTTATGACTACCAATGTAAATGGCCTCAATTCACCAACCAAAGAAGCAGCTAACTCACTACTATTATGCACTATTGGAATATATCGGGTTATTTTGGTGAATTGAAGTACTTAGAATCTTTGGACTGGCATCAAGTATGAAAAGGTCCTTTAAAGACTTCTCAAACGCAGCTTTTCTAACTGCACCAAAACACCCATCCCTGAAAAAACAAAACAAGAAAGGAGAATATAAAGGAAAGGTTTGTTGTGAAAAAAAAAAATATATATATATATATATATGTATATACAAGATAGGAGAGATAGATAGCAACTTTCTCTTAGTTCATTGAGAAGAAATGTTTGTATTAATATTATTTAGACAAGATAACCATGTGTGCACCTCATCCTCAAAATCACTGCTAAGAAGACAACAATATGCCATGTATTAATTATTATAACTGTCCTGCTAACCTGTTTTGAAACTATTTCATTGCTATTTTATCTATTTTTCTCATTAAAATGAAAAAAACAAATAAATAAAAAGAAGCAGATGGGAAGAATAGAAAAAGAAACAAAAGCTAACAATATGCTACATATAAGGAATATATTTATTAACATAAATGGACTGAATGTCAAAGGATGAAAAACAATACTCCATGTGACAGGAAGCCAGAAAGAAGCAAGGGTAGCTATTATGGTTTCTGACAATGTCAACTTCAAACCAAGTATGATTAAAAGAGATAAAGAAGGTCACAACATATTTGTTAGGGGAAAATGGCAAGAAGAAAAGAAAATAATTATGAATAGATATGCAGCCATGAAAGAGCATACAACTATATAAGAAATTTCAACAGACATGAAAAATCTAAAAAGTAATAACATAATTGTTCTGGGGGACTATAACACCCCGTTGACATGAAAGATAGATCAACTCTGCAAAAAATAAGCGATAAAATAACACAACTAAGCCAAAATAGGAAGAAATGGACTTAGTAGACCAGACATCATCAGAATTCACATTCTTCTCAGCTGCACATGGGGCGTTTTCAAAAATAGATCATGTGCTAGTACACAGAATATGCTTAAGTTAACGTAAAGGAATTGAAATTATTCCATGCAAACTGTCTGACCAAAGCACAATGAAACTAGAATTTATTGACAAAAGAAACTGGAGCCGGGGAGTTGGCTCCAGTGGAATAAGCACTATCTTGGCAAGGGCAAGTGCAAGGGCAAGTGCAAAGGCAAGTGCAAGGGCCTGAGATCAATCGCTGGTTCCACCAAAAAGCAAAAAAAAAAAAAAAGAAAAAAAAAGAAAGAAAGAAAAAAAAATCAAAAACTATGAACACATGGAAACTAAATAATATCATCCTGAACAAATAATAGGTCAGCAATAAAATTAAGTAAGAAAGTAAACAATACTTATAATCTAACTAGAATGCAGATAAAACCCATCAGAACCTACGCTGCAAACACAAATGCATAGAAAAAGAAGAGCAAGTCAAGTCAAAAGTCTAAACAAGGCAGAAAATTTTAAAGATCAGAGAAGAAATAAATGCATTCAAGACAAAGCAAAAAATTTAAAGAATTAGTCAGTCAAAGAGTTGGTTCTTTGAAAGAATAAATCAAATTGATGAACACTTTGCCAACCACAATTAAAAAAGAAAAAAATCAAATTTTTGTAATGAGGAATTAAAAAGTGTGAAATCACTATAGACTGTATAGAAATTGAAAGAATTATCAATAATTATTTCCAAAATGTTTACTCTTACAGAATAGAGTAGGTGGAAAAAATGGACATATTCCTAGATACATATGAACTACCAAAGCTAAATTAAGAAGATATAACAATTCATTGAATAACTCAATATCAGCCAATGAAATTTAAATTGAATTTTAATGTTAATAAAACACCTACCAACAAAGAAAAAAAAAAAAAAAAAAAAAAAAAAAAAAAAAAAAAAAAAAAAAACAGGTCCTGATGATTTGACAGCAGAATTCTAGAAGAAATTTAGAGATAACCTCCTACCAACACTTCTTAAAGTATTAAAGTCATTCAGGGATGGAAGTATTATCTGATACCAAAGCCACAAAAGGATGTAACTGAAATGGAGAACTACAGGCCAATCCCCCTAATCAACATAGATGCAAAAATTCTCAATAAATAATAGCAAACAGAATGGAGCCAATCATAAAGAAGATTATACATCACAAAGAAGAGGGATTCATGCCAGGAATGCAAGGATGGTTTAATATACACCAAACCAGAAATGTAATGCACCAAATCAGTGGAGCCAAATATAAAAATTCACATAATCACATCAATAGATGCACAAAAAGCTTTTCACAAACTTCAGCACTCACTTATAATAATAATAAATAAAGCAGAGAATTGGAACAGATATTCTCTAACTGAAGCTGATAAAAACTATCTGATAAACAAAGAGCCAACATCATACTTAATGGGCAAAAACTGAAGCCTTCACTATAAAATCAGGAACAAGACATGGATGCCCACTGTTACCACTCCTGTTTAATATGCTTCTCAAAACATTAGCCAGAGTAATTACACAAGGAAAAAAAAAAAAGATTCATTATTAAAAAGGAAGAAATGAGGTTATTTTTGTTTTCAGATGACATAATGTGGTGTAGAGAAGACCCCAAAAACTCCAGTAAGTGACTTACAGATTTAACAACCAAATTCAATAATGTAGCAGGATACAAAATCAAAACTCAAAATTCATAAGTGTAACTATATACAAAAAAAAATGAATGGATTGAAAGAGAAATGTGGAAATCATGTCTTTCACAATAACAACTAAAAACTGAAATACTTAGGAATACAGATTACAAAGGAAGTAAAAGATTTACACAGTGAAAATTACATTACTTTGAAAAAAAGTTACAGATTTCAGTACATTGAAAAGTATTCTTTGCTCTTACTCTTGAATAGGAATAACCAACATTGTGAAAATCGCCTTAATTCAAAAAATGTTACACAGATTCAGTACAATCCCAATTAAAATACCATCATTGTACCTCAAGATCTAAAAAAAATCCTAAAATACAACTGGAATCAGAAGAGACCTAGAATAACAAAAGCAATCCTGGGTAATAAAGGAAAGGCAGGACGCATCACAATCCCTGACTTGAAATTATACCACTAAGACACTGTGATAAAATCAACATGATGATGGCAAAAACACAAACCTAAGGAGCCATAGAACAGATTAGAAGATGCAAACTCAATGTCAAGCACACTCAACCACCTTATCTTTTACAAAGGGACTAACCATGTTCATTGGAAGAAGGAAAGCCTTTTTAATAAATGGAGCAGAGAAAAATAGTTCGCCACATGCGAAAGGCTTAACATAGAACCGTACCTATCACCTCGCACAAAAATGACAGTTAAAATGGATGAAAGATTTAAATTTTAAAACTAAAACACTAGCTTTTGTGGAAGAGAAAGTAGTTAGAAAACTTAAAGACACTTGGGTAGGTAAAGAGGTCACAAAGAAAAATCAAACTGTACCAGAAATATTTCAAAGAATCTACAATTGGGATGAACTAATCCTTTTGAAAAGCTCCTGGACATCAAAAGAAATCACAAACAAAGGAAAATGAAAACACATTTTCAAATTATAGCAGACTGGCCATCAGACAAAGGACTCCTACCTAGGACATATAAAACATTAAAAATTCAGACTTCCAAAATGCAAAAGCCCAATCTAAAATGGGCAAACGATGAATACACACTTCATAAATGAAGAGATAGAGATGGCAAATAAATATATGGAAAAATGTTCAATATCATTGTCCATTCAAGAGGAGATGCAGGTTAAAATGACACTGAGGTACCATCTTATGCCAGAAAAAATGGTTGTCAAGAAGTCAACCATCTTTTTTGAAAAACTAATAAAGATTTTTGACTAACTATTGATAAAATGGCAGTTTCTTATATTTTAATTTATATAAATAAGAATAAATTTTCATGTTAAACAATGAAGTACTTTCAATAGATTCAACATTTTTATTGCATAACAACCACCTCAATCACCGAACATGTCATATCCATATGTAATGAGTCACTTTAAATTTTATTTTCTTCTTTTTTGCATGTGTTTACTAGATAAAAGTATATTGATTTGTTGTTTGATTTAAGTCTGGACCACACTGAAATGTTTGACGATCTGACAGAATAGACTTATCATGAAGGTTAATGACTTTTGCTGAAATGTTTTCAGTCAAAGGGAAGTAGTTATTTGGTTGTTTTATAGATTGTGGAAAACAAATAGGGCACTTCTTTAAAGTATAATATGAAGTAAATTATTATTTTCCCTCTTTTTTCTTTGCTAATGGTTTAGCATAAAGATGGGATTTCTACTTTTCAAAAAAAGTCCTTTATGTTAATGATGCCTCAAATTACACAATATTGCCTTAATATAAGCATTTTTTCTTTCAGGATTCCAAAAAGCAACATTTGAACAGTTGATTTACACTCTTTAAAACCACACATGTGCTACCTATTTATTTCATCTCTATTTCAGGCACTAGGTGCCTAAGTTTCTGCTTTGATATTCTTATGTTTTAATTTCCCTCCAATAGATAAATTGTTGTTGTTAGGGTTTTCTTCTGGCGGGGAGGGGCTTTTTGAGACAGGGTCTTTCTGTGCAACTCAGGCTGGCTTTTAGTTCACTGCATAGTCTTGGATGGTCTGGAACTTAAAATGACCTTCCTGCCTCAGAATCTTGAGCACTGGGATTAAAGGCTGGGTTTATTCTTTAAAAGTAAAATAGTGAGTGGATTTTTTTCATAGTAAAGGCCTTGAATAATCATATTTTCTTCACCCATTATAACTCTTTAATCTGTAGAAGAGAAAATTTGATATTAAAGAAATTCTAAGTAGACCTCAAACTCCTTGTGATTTATTTCTTGAATCAAGCCTATAAATCGCCTAGAATGTTGAGGACAGGTACTGGGAATAGAGCAGGTGTTCTCAGCACCTGCTTTTCTGCAATTTTACAAATGGAGATATTGATGGGGAAATGCGTCACACACAGATTCCAGATAGACATCTGAGGCCCTTGAGAAAAGAAACAGAAGAGGAAGAGACATGGAAAGCAATGTAAAAATCCTTGAACACTTCAGGTATCTATGAATGTAAACAGTTCATTGCTAACATAAGCACTTTATTTACTCTATTGCTGGATTTTTTCAACAGTTCCTTTAAAATGTTTACTATAGGGGCCAGGGAGATAGCTCAGTAGAATAAGCACTTGCCCGGCAAGCACAAGGCCCTGAGTTCAATCCTGGGTACTGCAAAATACATAAATTAAATAAATAAATAAAATGTTTATTATTTAAATTGAATTAAAGAAAAAAATGATTACTTACTATTTCTTGCTTTCTGTAGCCTAACATACAAGAGAAATGTGAATACTACTGCAGATGCCAAA
Organism: Ctenomys sociabilis; assembly: GCA_004027165.1. Lineage (NCBI taxonomy): Eukaryota > Metazoa > Chordata > Mammalia > Rodentia > Ctenomyidae > Ctenomys > Ctenomys sociabilis. Next base: position 100,401 of record PVKA01001128.1, on the reverse strand, counting down.
GGACAGATTCTTATGAGCCACAGCTAAATATTCTTATTTCTAAGTTAGGTTTGAGACAGGTCACCACAATACCAAAATCTGTAGCTCAGGAAGTGTGAGTGTGAAATCAAAGATGTCTGTTGACCAAGTAGCATTCTGACTTTAAACTTTTTTTTTTTTTTTTTTTTTTTGCAGAACCAAGGATTGAACTCAGGCCCTTGTACTTGCCAAGGTTTAAACCAGCTATGTGATTTGTTTAAGATTCAGATTTCATACATTTAAAGATATAATGATGGTATGTATCTCATGGACTAAATATGAGATTCATTATAATAATGTCTCATGAACACCTAAGGAGTTCCTGTTATCCACAGAACAGTACCTCATGATGCATAATTCACACACTTAATCTTATTATTGTTAGTCAAGGGTACCCTGCTCCTATGCGCTACAAATTTTTATCATTCAGTTCTAACACTTTTGACTATAGTCTGATTTTCATGACTCTAAGTTCAAGGTTAAGTTCTAATTCTAGTAATGATGAGTGAAGATTAGATTTTATGTTATTTTACTATAATTCTCATTTAACTTGGAAATGCTAGCTGGTAACCCCATAATAAATTTTATTTTTATCTTGATGTGCAATAAAAAGTTTTACACAAAGACATCTCTGCTCTTAACTTCTTGTATCTGGAATATCTGCATTTTAATTTAGCAATAAATGATTAAATGTAGGAAAATCTGAATGTCTGAAAGACAATTCTGGAAAAAAGAATTAAGCCAATACTAATACCAGAAATATCACAAAGACAATAAAAACATACATCTAAATGTATTAAGAATATAATATAGCACAGCATGGTACATAGTAGATATAATAAACTTTATTATAAATTAAATGTTAAGTTCATAACTTTGTGTAATAAAGATACCTCTTACAATGTAGGGTTGTGAAGTCTATAAAATTAAGACAGAATCAGAGCAGATCAGAATGGCAAAAAGAAAAATCATCATCTTAAACCATAACTAGTTATGATTTCTCATTATACAAATGTGCCTTGAGTTCCCCCATTACTGGAGGGTTATTACACCCAATAACTATTGACCTCAATGTCACAAATTAAAATCAACCAGATATTGTAATACCCCTCTCATTTTCTGGAAGAATCTCATCATGGAGATCATAATTGCAAATTGGCCACCATACATATTAGAAGTAGTTGGACTTATTTTAAATTAAAATGTATCTAATAATATATTCTATCATCTCAATAGAAAGCTGTTTATAACACATTTAAAAGAATTAATTTTGAGCACCTACTTAGCTACTCTTAACAATACAGATCTCTTAAAGTTCAAAAAATGTTAGAGATGTAATTCAGATTTTGTCTGTTTCATAGACCCTTAACTAAATTATAATATGCACTTTCTATTTTGCCCTAATGGAAACAGAATGAGCAAAATAAAATTTGCTAGATAATAATATTTGAGTATTAATTAATAATTATTAATGTCCCTACTTACTAAACTTGAGTTTATTCTTATAATGATATCCCATTTTAAACTCAAAATCATTTAATATTAGAACTCATCAAATAAAGAAATATAGCAATATTTTATCAGTGTAATTCTTTGTGGGAAATGAACATGGGTTGGGGAGATGATCCAGTAGAATAGGCTCTTCCCTGACAAGCACAAGGGCCTGAGTTCAATCCCCAGTTGTGCCAAAAAAACAAAGAAAAAAGAAAAATACATAAAGCAAGAGGAACAATTTTCCCTGGTTATCTGCTTTATGGAAATTCCACAATTCTGCCCAGGCAAAGTAATTATAAGCTGCTATCTGAATAATTTCAATATAGATGCCTTTATTTCTATTAACTACATGAACATCAACTTAATTTATCCTGCCAGTAGAATGCCTCTGTGCTGTGAATGAAAATTTGTAAATTGTGTAAGGGTTGAGTGAGGACACTCTGAATGCTAGACTAATTATACTGGAATAATGTAGGATATTATGTACTTATTCTTACACTTTTTTCATTTTAAATATATTAATTTTTTGAAAACTATTCCCTCTCTAAATTGCATTGGTAAATTGACACTATTCATGAAAAGTTAACTACTGTTACTACAGGTAACCCTAATCACTCTATCTCTGGGTTAGATCAGTAAAACTGATTGCATGTTATCATTTACACTTTGATTTACCATAATTTACTTTTAGCACTAATTCCTTCTTACAAGGATGTAAGCATATTTTTCTTTTTATTTCTTCAAATTTTAATTAATGCTACATTTTAGAGTTCCATATAGTTTCACTTAAAGTCACCTACTTACAACTTGAAAGGTAAGCAGAAAAACATATCTCTTACAAGCTCTAGCTTTACCCTTTCGTTACCATGCATGAATGATAAGGACAAGAGAGTACACTGATTGTGTGTTTGGGTCAAGTCCACACTTCAATGGGAAGATGAAGGGGTTTCTACTGGGAGGACTGAAAGGACGCTGTACAGTATTCACAATATTTTTTTCTCTATCTATTTTCTGTGGTAATTTGTCTGCTTTACATAACATCATTTAGAATGTTGGTCTGAAATCTATATCATTTGGAGGATTTCTGCATTAAATTACAAATCAATACTTAAATGACTCAGGAGCACCTTGGCCAGGCAGTTGTCTTTACATTTCATAGCAGTATGTAAAAAACCTATGCTCCAATGTTTTTCTAAGCTTACCTCTTCTTTTTCAATGGATAAGCTTAAAGATCATTTGCTAAGTAAACTTCAAATTCAGGCATCCTCTTTGCTAATGCTCATTGTATGTCTTTGCTAGCATTAAATTTCACTAAAACAATATATTTTCCCATATATAAGTCTATAGTTACAACATAGGAAAGCTGAATAATGTCCATGTATGCATACATATGAACATCTTTACATTCCCACTGTACATTCCTCATTTAAAAACCTTAGACATAATATCGTGTACATTTACTATTTGTCTTATCACCACTAAGATGGCTCACCTAACTTAATTTTTCCCACTAATATTTTTCCAAAGCAATAATCATAAAACATCTGTAGCAGACATGTTTCACACAACAAAAATAAGTTAAGCAATGTCACAGTTATTTTGTATTAGTAAAACAATGTATTCTACATTTATCTCATAAGGCATGCATAAAATTTAGTAAAATTATTGGATGGCATCTACCCCCAATTAAAACAAATGTTCCAGGGGTCATACAGATTCCCTGAAAAAGGGCTGGTGAGATAGTTGAGTGCACTAAGTGCCTGCTTAAGCAAACTCAGGGACCAGGGTTCAATCCCTGGCACTACAAGTCTCACTGGCCCCTCCTCTGGGCTCCTTGAGCTGGCCACCCAGATCAGGCCTGGTGGTCACACGTGCTTGTAATTCCAGCACAGGGGAAGCTGAAAACAGGATCACTATGACACCAAAATGCATAGCGAGACCCTGTACCAAATACAACTATTAAAAAATCCCCCAAACGGCAATTAGCGTTCATATTTGTGCCTATCCATGTATGTGTTACTAAATGTAAGCACCTTTACAAAATAGTCTTTCAATATTACCTTTTGTGAATGCACTGATGGAGCTTTCTGAATCAAATGTTTGCTTCCTACTTCTATGGATGCCTTCAGTACTGCTATGAAGACATCCCTTGCCCCAAGTCTTCCAAATCCCAACACCCATTTTCTCCACCTTCATAAAAGGTTGCATCACAGATCTAGAAGCCAGAATAAAAGCTTAGGAGTACTATTATATCCTTTATGTTAGGAAGGATGTCTTTAAAACTGATTAATTAAATGCCAACATTTAAACTCAATTGACTTTATAAAAAATAAAATTATAGATTATCTATAAAGATTTTACATGCAGCAAAAACTGAGCCTACATCTATGACAAGAAGAAAACTGAATAATATCCACCCACTTGTGAGTAGCTAACCCTTATTTCTTCGTAAACCTTTATAGAATCATTTTTATATACTTTAGGGGAAAGTATTTATGAATAAAATACAGATATGATATCCTTAAATGTTTCTCTATATAGCAGTAAAAATAATTTTTCTTTATAAATGAAGTTTTATTACTGTATTTAAATCAGCAATAATTACTTAATATCATCCGGCAATCAGGTTATATTCAAAATCTTCAATCATTCTTTAAAATATAGTTTAAGGGAATACTTTTACTGCTTATTTACTTTTTAAATATGATCAAGTTTACTCATTTGACTTAAATTCCTATTCTCAGCATTTGAGTTTGTGAAACCAACTTAAGTTACTGGGGAAAATAATTTAAAAACTGTGTAAGAATCTTGGGATAAAAGGAATTCTCAGACTTCGATCCTTGACTAAATCACATACCTAGTTACTTTTTTGGAGGTATAGGAATGGCAATAATAACTGAAGTAGATCAATTAAGATGCAAAAAAACCTTTTCATTGTGCTTGATTCTTTTATAAAAGTAAGCACAAAATATGAATTAATGCCACTTCAAGTTTTCTGGCATATATCAATCTTTTGTGATTGTTATATTACACCAATAATGGTGAATGAAAGTGATGATGGGTTCTGAATTTAAGGAGTAGAAAATTAGTTATAAGAAAGAGACATAGGTATAAACTGACTCCAAGAAGAATGTTTCAATCAGTGTTACTCTTTCCCTCTATTGGCAGAGTAAAGTGAAAACCCTTATGTTTGGCTCATAATTAAATCATGCTTTGTCCTCTGCTTTTTTCTTTGCCTGGAAGGGTCTGCAGGGTGGTCAGGGTCTCAGCACTACACTGGATTCATAGGGATCTAGCTGTTTGCAGCCTCCCAAGTGCTGGAATAACAAGGGTGTGCCACCATACCCAGTCTCAATTACTGTCTTAGCACACCCCAGGTGTGGGGCTGGCATGGTAGACCTGGGAATTGAAAGCCCAGCCCCTGCTTACAGGTGCTTTAATCTGCTGAGTTATTTGGTGGCCTGTACTCTGCTTATATATTGTTAGTTCACGATATAGTAAGAAATACCTGGAACATCTACAATTCTATCTAAAATTGGCTTTCATTCCTCCTGATTATGAACCCAGGTACAATGGGTGGTAAGGCTGCCCTCATCTTTGCATGGAACTTCTGATTGCACATTGCTTATGTATTGGAATAATGGATCCATGAAAACTTTATGTTCATAATCTTTAGAAAGGGAGGAGTAGGGGAGATGGCTAAGTGGAATAAATACTTCCCTGGCAAGTGCAAGGGTCTGAGTTCAATCCCCAGTTCTGCCGAGAGAGAGAGAGAGAGAGAGAGAGAGAGAGAGAGAGAGAGAGAGAGAGAGAGAGAGAGAGAGAATGGAAAGTGAAGACAGGAAGAATGAGGGAAAAGTGACAAAGCAGGGAGAAGCAGGGAGGGAGAAAAGTAAATATGAGAAGCTGCTCTTCCCTATGTGTAGGATTCAGGTCATCTCCCAGCACAGTGCAGAACTAACACTATTGAATGGTCTTCCTTTCACATATGTTGAGCAGTGCTCAAAGTTCATACTCCTACAAAGGCAGTGAAGGTGGTCTGTGCAGACAAAGAGGAAAAGCAGAAGAAAGCATGTTGTTTAGGTCTTAGAACAAGGGAAGAACCATAAACACTCCATTGGCCTCAAGCTATCAGTTACTTCTTTATAGTTGTAAAAGTTGAAAATACTAGAAAATTCCTAAATGGCATCTAATGTACTGTCTACAGTTGATAAAACAGGTTCATAGAGATATACAGACAAGAATCAGAATTTGGGGGTTGGAATTTCACATTTCCTACTATATCCCTCCTGCCTTTTCCTGAGTGTTCTGTTCTCTTGGTTTCTCCAAAGTTAAATTTTTTAGAGAAAGAAATCTAGAATACAGGATGGTTTGCCTCAGCTCAGCTCTGGCAAGGAAATACTGGATATTCTGACAGCTAAGACAGAGGAAGGTAGAAATCTCTAAAAAAAAAAAAAAAAAAAAAAAAAAAAAAAAAAAAAAAAAAAAAAAAAAAAAAAAAAAAAAAAAAAAAAAAAAAAAAAAAAAAAAAAAAAAAAAAAA
>PVKA01001128.1:0-94247 GCA_004027165.1 Ctenomys sociabilis | reverse complement strand
GATCTGTCTATCTCTCCACCCACCTTGCAGTCTCCACCATGCTTCTTGTGCTTCGCCACAACTTTTCCTCCATGAAAAGGTGGGAAGAATCCATTTCTCCAAGCATCTGGCAGAAAAGCCTGTGAAGCAGCAAAGAAGAGAATGTCTCATCTCACTCCAGAAGGGCCTAGTGGAAATCAGCTATGGCCTCAACAGCCGGACAGGTGCCAGAGATTCCCGAAGATGAGGAGACCTGCCATGGGAGAGCTGACTTCTAATTGGGAAGATAAATTTCTGAATTTTTCATTATATAGTTAAAGATGTTCCAGGGCATCCTTTGATTTTTCTGAAACAAAGATTTCTCAAAATTTAATTGTAAGATTTCTCATTAGGTCTAGCCATTTGTGTCCAAAGATGGTGACTGCTAAGTTAAGTTGTATTGAGGATAATTATAGCCTCCTTGAACATTCAACAGACTCAAATATTCACTGTATATCCTGACTCTTGGTTTTCTCAAGAACAAGAATCTCAACCCTCAGAGATACTCTGGTATACTCATGCACAATACCTTGGTACATGTCTAGGGGTAAGGCTTATTACACATTTAATATTATTAATGTAGAGATTTTTGAATTCTGCACTCTACCATAGCAACTGTTCCTGAGAATAATCTGAGAAGTTGAAAATAACACCAACATTAGGGTTATACTTGATGCCAGGCAAAGCAATACTTGTATTCTAGAGATGTTTTCCAATTGTTACACAATGTAACCAGAATGCACCTCATGACTAGAAATCTCTGTCCTAATGGAAACTTCTGCTTTCTCTGTCCCCATCTCTTTTCCTTTTTTATAATAGCAGCAGATTTCCCCATGGAAATCCACCCTCACATTCCACATGGCTGAATGATAATAACCCTACTGTTATTTCTTTACTTTTTTTTGTTTTGTTTCAAATCAGTTTGTCCAGGTAAGAGATTATTTCATTTGGAGAATGCAATCAGTTCATCCACAACATATGAAGCAATGAAATGTGATGAGGAACTGTTTCAAAACTTGGTACGCCTTTGGAAATGGAAAAGTCTCTTTCTGCTCTAGTTATTCAACAGAAATCATAGAGATCACAGGTACTTGGCAGCCATTTTGTAACAGCATGATAAAAATCTTCCTCTCAATTAAGACAACACTGAGGAAAAGTGAGACTGTTCATGTAGTAAAAACACTGAACCCTATTTAAATCATTGTCAGAAACCAGATACATCCAAGTAACAAAACAATATTTTCCCATTTGTTGTAGTCCAATTTGAGATATATTCTATGATGGGGCTACAGAATAGCAGAGTTAACTATAGCAGAAGTAATCATGTAACAAGATGTTATATTCAGTTGTGGAAAACTAAATTCTGATTCAATTGAACTCCAAATAAATGCTGTTGGGTGTTCATACTGAACAATCTTAGTCATCTAAAGTCAATAAAAATCGCTATCCATCTTCAGAAATGGTAAATGTTCTAGAAGAGTGGTAAGGGCAAAAGTAGACTTACTCCATTTCATGAATGTTTTCAATGGTGATCAGGAGATATAGTTATCTTGGTTTCAGCTAAACATGATCAATTATAGGATAAAAATAATGTTTAGCCTTTGCTATTCACAATTATAATACTAATTACCAATGATAATTGAAGATTATAATAGAAAGTACAAAAATTATATAAAAATGATACAAAAGCATACAACAAACTACTAAGATACTTGTGTACCTTAAGTATCCTTCTTTCTCAGGATTTTTACATGGAAAATATAGGCTGTTCTTAAAGGTATAAGTGAAAAAAAATTTTACTCACTGATTTTCAATTTAAAAGATGTTCCAATAAGCAACTTACGCAACACAAACTTGCCTGAATATTTAGTGTCCATTAAAAAGGAGAAAATTTCTCTCATCTTTGTGTACATCAATAGTTTTAGAGTAAAATGATTCTTCTGGTCATGAGGAGGCGGTCACTCCTTCATGCATCTAAGGTAGCTTCCGGCAGCTACCTAGCTCTGCATCTGGACTTGGCTGCCTATCACCTAGCACACTAGATGCTGAGGTCTCATCTGCTCATCCTTATGCAGGCTGCCCTGAGCCTGTTCATTTCAAGGAGGCCAGATTTCAAGAGTGAGAAGACAATGGCGCAAAATTTCTTAAGGTCAATAAATAAATAAATAAATAAATAAATAAATAAATAAAATTCTTGAGATCTACACTGTGATCTTGCTCAACACTGTGCATTGATTTTCTGTTTCTCAGACTAAAAATGCACATCTTGATGAAAAGGGTTGCACAATACTATTGCAGAGAACCATCTGCAACTACACAATTATTTAGCCGAGTCCTCCCAACTTAGTAGGTGAGAAATTAAATTTCATTTGTTTACCTAAGTCTTTTGCTGATGTGGTTATTTTGACCAGCACACTGATACTGTGTGCACACTGATTGTTTGTTTTATGAATTTCAAACATCTTAAAATTGTTTTTAGTTATTTACATGTGAAGTAGGTCATGCTGTTCCTCAGGAATTCTCTGTGAATTAACTAAGATCAATATTGCCTAAATTTTGTATTGAGTGAGACTTTTGAATGTGCAGTCAACCATCAAATACAAAGGAATCCCTTCTGTGTTGTGGACAATGAAGATAAAATATAAAAACTGACTGGGAAAAAATAGATTAAATATATAGATTAATAAAATCCAGAATACATATGTATTTTTGCTTGATGTCTTTCAAATAATGAAGCAGTATCAGCTATGCAAACTCTTAACATATTTCTTAAAATACCCTTGGGTATATTTACCATTCCACTTCAGCCATGAACCTATTTACTCAAGTTCTCATATCGTATAAAGTCAGATATAAGTGATTCTGTCAAAAAAAAACCTCATTTAATACACTTTCAGAAGATTTTAATTTTAAACAAGAGATATCATGCAGAAGAGGTTTAACTGTGCACAACTAACCTAAGGTTCATTTCTACAATAGTCAATTTCTCTGAGGATAATCTTTCAGAATCATTTGTTTTTGTACCAAAGAAATGAAGCAGCAAATTCAGCAGTACAAAAATTATGCCTGTGATAACAATGACAAAGTAAATTGGCAAAAATCTCTGAGTGAAATTTATGGCTTATGAAATTCGTGTCATGAACATGAAAAATTCTCACCAGACTTTCTTTACTGACACAGAAGACTGAGTTGTGAGAAATGAGTTTGACAATTTTATTGAAATGAGATGATTTAGGGATGGATTTTCCATTATTCACTTATATCTCATAACTTATAATCAGCTGTAGTTGCTTTGAAGAATTAAATAATGAGAATATTTATATTTTTAAAATAATATGCTAATTTGATGTTTAATATCCTTTGGCTTTGTTGATATTTTTAATTAGTTTCTATGCATTTACAAGAGTAAGGGAAAATACTCTATATCCTTAATACAGTACAATAGGGTTATGAAATATCTGTCTTTTATAATTGTACCTCAATTATTTGTAGAACAATAGTCAAAATTAATTGTCTTATGAAAATCGGAGGTCGACTTTACTGAGTATGTTTGCACAAGTATTGGAAGCTTCCAGCTACATATACACCAGTATTTCTCTTTACCCACAAATTTTCTACCACACAAAACAGATTGAAGGACTGCATGCTGCTTATCAAAAGTTATCATGAGCTTTGGTGAAAATTATTTGGTGAATTAAATAGCAAGACATCTTTTAAATATGAGCAAAGAAACTAACTGCACTTCAGATAAAACGTCTTGTTCTGGATAGTTGAGAAGGTATCAATAAAAACACTTCTATTTTCTTCAGTGAGTTAAAATTGTTATAAGCTGTTGTCTGCTATAGAGTAGCCATATTAATACTTTCAACAAATACACTTGTCTGTGCAGATGTGATATTTTTTACTGTTTCCTTGACCTGCTACCTCCTATTCAACACTTAAATTTTGTCTCACAGCTTGGGCTACTATAACAAAATATCATAAAACAAGTGGATTATAAACAATATTTATTTAATTAAAATATTTTTGGGATCTGTGAATTCCACGATTGAAGGACTATTGGATTCAGTGTCCGGTCAGTGTTCAGTTCTCAGATAGCAATTTCTGCCTGCACCCTACAGTGGATACAGTTAAACGTAAGTTGTATGAGCAAACAAGCCCTGTGGAGCCTCTGCTATAATGGAAAAAGTAATGGCTTAGGAGGACTTAACACACATTCCACAATCATCTCCTAAAATGCTCCCTTAATATTATTGCTTTAGGGATTAAGTTTCATATGTGAGTTGTGGAAGGGCAAAACCATTGAGAACACGGAAAATCAGACCCAACTCTATTGCTTTTTCATACATTCCTTATCTTTGATCAGTATAGTCTATAATAGTTAACATACCTTATACATAAATTATATTTATACATATATGCTTTCATATTTTAATATCTTCCATCTGGCTTATAAAATCCATGACACAGATGTGGCAGGTCTTACCACCTCTTTGAAGAAATTCTAAAAGTATTTATTATTTTAATGGAAAGATAAAATTGACTTGGAGGGATGAGAAAAATCATCCATGGCAGGAGGACCACACTAGGCATAGCCGTTCTGTAACCCACAGATGTGAGTGATCTCAATGACCCAGGAAGCTTTCTTCCATCAGATCAGGCAGCAAGTATGACGGATGATTATGATAATGTGGACCACTTTCCCAGGCAAAAGGGGGGGGGCAGGAATGTGAGGGAAGCTATAGAGGATGCAAGCAGTAACCTGGCTTCAATTCATCACTGAATACATGTTATTGGCAAAAAGGAATATCACAAAATCTAACATGGCTGACTGTGGATTCCACTGGTTTTCAACTCGAACTGCTCTCTTCTTGATTGAGCTGCATGTATTCCATAGACTGCAATATCTCAGCAGAACTCCTTAAACACTGAATAAAATGATTTGCTAGCTTGAACTGTATTAAAAGAAAAGAAACATTGTATTTCAATTTCTAAATTTTAATATGAACTTCCTGAGTAAACTCTTAGGTAAATTTTCATAAATTTACTTCCTAATTCATTCAAGTGACATTTTAACACAAATTGGTCAGTTTGTAGTGTGTTTGAAAACTAAAATGAAATATCAAATCGTCCATCTCTCTGAAGCTTACCAATTGGAGGATACAGAACTTTAAATAGAAAAATAAAATCCTATGTGATAAAAATGGAAAGAGAAGATATTTTTCTTGGTGTCAGATCATATAAGGACACTCACCTGAAACATAAGAACGAAAACAGGTAAATGCAATCTGTCACAATCCCCTGGGATAAAGAGATCTCTTTCAAATTATATATTTATAATTCATGCTAGCTTAATGAATTGAATATACTTAAAAGAACGTTAGTTTATCAAGTTGTTTAATTGGTTGTATTTTGTTTTTGTTTGATTTGGGTTGATTGATTTTTTATCTTGGAGAAAATTTGTTTACACATTGGATATAGATGCTGATATTTTTTCTAATGCCATTAATCTAAATAAGAAAAATGAATAAAGGTAAAACCATAATTTTCAGTGAGGGACGGGAAAGTTCACTACCACTGAAAATGAGTAACTACTGAACTCTATAGTAAACCCACTGATAGGCTACGATTCCTTCAGATTCCTTATGATTCTTTCAAAGAGATGGACAAATAATGGCTGCGTAGGCCAGCCAAGCCGCACTCCACAAGACAAGAGAAATGGCAACGCAGTTGCCCAGAATCACTGAAGGAACCAGTGAGATTGAGGCCGGTAGTGCTCTGTAGGACGAACTCTCACGGCAGTAGAATGTATACGGAGTATGTTGCATTTATAGATTAACAATGCTTCATAAAATCTATAGTAGAATCTTTCTAAGTTAGATCTTCACAAATGTGAAGCTATTATATCTGAGTTAAAATACTGACACTCATAGCCAGCAAGATAGCTCAGCAGTCTAAAGTGCAAGCTTAGCCAAGTACAGGGACCAGGGCTCGATCCCTGGCACCACATGCCATGCCAGCCCCACTCCTAGGTTGGGCTGAGCCAGCCATAAAAAGAAAGAAAGAAAGAAAGAAAGAAAGAAAGAAAGAAAGAAAGAAAGAAAGAAAGAAAGAAAGAAAGAAAGAAAGAAAGAAAGGAGAAAGAAAGAAAGAAAGGAAAAAGAAAGAAAGGAGAAAGAAAATATGGATACACTTATTTAGTTGTTTTTCTTAGAATAGTTTTAGATTATATATATATATATATATAATCTAAATATATATATATAATCTATATATATATATATATATATATATATATATATGCTGAAGTATTAGTTTTCACTACTTGTAAAAATACAAGTAATATCTCACTTCAAATTCTTGTAGTTTGACTAGAAGAATTTTATATATATATATAAAATTCTGTGCAAAATGCCTGTCTCTTTTCAAAGTTGGCTAATAGGATCATTTATGTTACTCTTTAATCAGTAGATAATTTTTAGCTTTATCTACCATCTAACATGTAAGAAGGGATACATTACCATATCCGGTAAAAGTAGTGTAGACAGAAATTATGGTTATCATTTCCATGAATTGCACAAAAATCATGCATAAGTTTCAAAATATTTTCTCCTTCTGAGTACTCACTACAGATGAAAATGTTGAGTATTACTAGCATGACAAGACTTAACTCTAAATAAATGGATGAGATCAAGAACCTTTTCCTTAACCATGTTGACACAAGAAAAACAAAAACAAAAAGAAAAACCCTATATATTGCTATTGGTTGTATTTAACCTTTTTGAAGGTTAAAAATGGTTGCATAATTTGTGCAGAAATAAAAGTAATGCTTTTGAGAGTGAGCCTGGACCACTGGAAAAAAAAATCTGTTGAGATTTTCAGTTGTTTTGCATTTTTTATACTGGAAATTGAACTTAGAACCGTGACACACAATATCTGTGCCACTGAGCTATGTCATTTTTCTCCCTGTATCATTTGGAGGTCATCACCCCAACATCATTTTTTGTTCCCTGTGTCAATAATATATACAACATGGCAATAAAAGTAACACAGCCACCTGAACTATCCATGGAGAATCACCTAACCTAAAATGACTACTGTCTTTATAATCTCGTTTGTAAGCACAGAACTCAAAAGGTAGCTAGATGGTTTCCATAGAGGGAAAAATCATACTTCTTCCTCCAGAAGGTCTCCATCATTCTCACTAGGATGTATCAATATTTTAGTTCATATAGTAATGACATTGAGATAGGAAAATTTACAGACAGTGAAAGAGGCTGTGAGTAAACACACAGACAAGAGGAACAATTAGCACAAAATCAAGAAGTAGAAGAATCATGCTGACTTGTTCAAAAATAATAATGAGGGTAACACTGTGCTGACGCAAAACAAACATAGAAAAGATAAAGTTTTAAACGTTGGAGAATGTGGAAAAATAGGCATATGACATGGAGTCATGTAATGCATTCCAAAAACTTTAGTTTTATGCTGACGTAGGCTCCTTTGTGAAGTTTTCTGGAAAGAAGTGACATAATTCACCTTTTATTGTAGAAGAAGCACTTTAGAGAGGCTAAATGATTTATAACCTAGACATAAGTCCTTAGGGGTCAAGGGCAGAGTACTATGGTTTACATCTAAAATTTTCTGCAGGAACCTCATAAATTTTGAAGGTAATTATACCATGCAGTACTACATTCAACCCAATGCCAACTTCAGTTGAATGAGAGGGGCTTGCTCAGAAGAAGTGGGTCATCGGTACGGTCTCTGAGAGAGTATCACCCTCCTTACTGGTTCTCTCTAGTATTGCTTTCTGGTTGGCATAGGATGACCCACATGCCACTACCCAGAGCCTTGTGTTTCTGCCTTGGAGTCAGTCAATTATGTACTCAATCTATGAGTCAAAATAAACATCTTCTCTACTAAGCTATAGGTATCAGATATTTTGTTCTAGGGATGGGACAGCAACTCAGTCTGGAAGGACTGCATTCAATTATATTAATAACTTAGTAGCTGATTCTCTGGCAGTGAGACTCTATGACAGAGTGTCTGTAAAGCAGACCTCAAAGTTAAGATTGGTTATGTGCTGCAAAATGATCTATATGGTTGCATAAGTTGTAAAGAAATAAAACTAATGCTTTTGAGAGTGAGAGTGGACGACTGGAAAAAATCATTTGAAATGTGAAGTTTCCTTAATAAGTAGATTAAAAATCAATTCCATCTCCTTTGTCAAGTAAAAGCATCTACATAGCCTTACAGAGATGTTTGCAGAAATGTGAGAAATAAATCATTAATATGTTTTATTTTGTTTTGTTTTGTTTTGACATTCTAAATACATTTTTGAAAGTGCAAATGGAAGGATGGTCATCAACTTTGTAGTGTATTAAAATAACAGAAGGAGTAGAGAAGACAAATTCTGATCTGCTCCTCTACAGAGATTAAGGTCAGCTGGACTGAGGCAAGGGTGAGAGAGTAGTAGTCAGGGTAGAGAGGTGGCCCAGGAGGACCTGTTGAGCTGTGTGCACACCGAGCCACTCACCCCAAACCTCATAAGGAATATGTTCCTGGTTAGGAGCCTGGTCTACTGCTCTTGTCCTCCGCATTGAAGAACTTTCTGCATATTGTCTGTGCCTCTTCCTGAACAACCCTCCCATGAGCCTCTAGGCTCAGATGTTCTTGCTGAACTTCAATTGAAATCTTCTCCTTTGTTAAGAGCCAAGTATTTGAATGGAAGCCCCCCTTCACAGAAGATGAGGTGGCATTTTAATCAAAGATTTCATGGACACATCAATGGGAAACATTCAGCACAAGTGCTTGGATGATGGTGTGCAGTAACCTACTTTTCTCATTCTAAGCCACGTATTCTAAGTTCTGAAAAATATCCCATATAGAGAAAGTGAGGCCATGGGGCCTGACAACTGATTTTATTCCTCAGCAGAATGAAACCAGAAACAGAAATGAACATTTTTATTTGCCTATTTTGTGTATCCTAACTGCCAAGCAAAAAAATATGAAACAGCGTGAGGTTTTAAGAAAAAGCCTAAATTTTAAAAACAATTAGTCAAGACAGACTGAGAGACTATTATTGTTGTATGCAGTGGAGTTAGATAGAAATATTTTTAGGCAGTCAGGCAGGGCCAGGCCCTCGAAAGAGATAATACAGGGGAGAAGATATCTTGCAACTCTGGGAGGGATGGATGCTCCCAGCATGGGCCAGACCTAAAGACCAAAGATCAAACAAATGCCGACCTTCCTAAAGATTGGCATCCGAGATTGATCATCAACCTGAGGGAGACCAAGAATCATTAATCCAGCTACTACTGGATGGCTACCTGTAAAGTCCTGTTTTACATTCATGCCTGCTTGCTATGTGACTCGCTTCCCTATTTGTTCCTTAGCTTAATCAATTTTACCTGAGCAATAGTGCTTGTGATCCCATTGGTTGACCATATTTTTGTTCCACCTCTTGTCCACCTAAACGAGTTCCCATGTCATCACCACCTTAGACCCGCCTCACTACATGATTTTACTCTATAAAAGACCCTGGAAGAGACAGCTTCCTGGGGAACTATCTGCTCGTGCTCCCCTACTGTCCTTCCCTTGGACAGGAGCTTTCTTTCCCTCAATAAATATGTTCTGCACATAACCTCTGTTTGTTCCTAAAATTCATTCTTCAATTTTGGAGAACATGAACTCATGCATGTTAGGTCCAAATATCGTTTTTCCCTATGTCATTTGGAGTTTCTCTATACTGTTTGGAGGTTACCCACCCAAGATCAGTTTCTTTACCTATATCATTATCACAATAAAATATTGATAATCAGAAATTAATAAGACACAGCTATAGATTGTAATTAGCAACATCCAGAATTACACAAAAATAGGTTTGTACTTTGTTTAAAAAAAAAAAAAAAGATGGAAAGAAAACAAACAACATGCCCAAAATTCGATTAGAATCACATTGTCTGTGAAGATCAAAAAGAAAATAGCATTTTGCAAGGTAACAATAATAAAATATTTACTGTTATCGAAAGACAACAATAAAAACCTAAATATAAAACAAAAATTGCAAGGAGGCTGATGAGACAGCTCAGCAGACTAAAGAACCTGCTTATGCAAGCTTAGGCAAGTGCAGGGACCACAGTTTGATACATGGCACCACATGCAGCCTCAGCCCCACCCAAAGGGCAAACTGAGCAGACCCCAGAGTCTGGGCACAGTGGCTTATGCCTGTAATCCCAGATCTGGGGAGGCTGAAAATAAGAGGATCACTGTGAATCTGAGCTGTGTAGTTAGACCCTGTAACAACCAAATACATTTTTTTTATAAAAAAGGAGCAAAGGATCAGGGGCATGGCTCAGTAGTATAAGAACTTCCCTGGCAAGTGCAAAGGCCTGAGTTCATTCCTTGGTCCTGCAAAAAAGAAAAAAAGGACAACAGACCTAGGTACTTAAAGGCACCCTACCTTTACTGTGCTTGGACGATGGGACTTTCTCTCAGAACTAGGTGAAAACCATCTGATGTGTGATGATTTAAATTGCATAAGCTGGGGGCTGAGGGTATAGCTGAGTTCTCTAAGTGTTTGTCTGGCAATCACAAGGACCCAGGTTCAATCGCCTTACCACATGCTGCACTGATCTGGAATCTCAAGGACCATGGAAATCAGTTGTAGTGGTGCATGCCTATAACCCCAACTATAAGAGGCTGAGGTCGGCTTGCAGTACAAAGTAAGTTCAAAGCCAGCTTAACTGCAGAGTGAGATCCTGTTTCAAAAATACAGAAAAAAAATTAATACTAGAACCTAATTCTAAAATGCCAGCTTGAGTGAAAAAACAGTGAAAAGCAGAAAGTATGGATTTTAACTGAATTATATACATAGAAACAGTAAATACGAAAATAATTACAAACAATTTTTGCAACTTGAAAGAAGTAGTTTTGAGATGACTGAAGAAAAATTAAAAGCTTACACTACGCAAGTAGATTAGAATACTGATTTTGTCCGTTTTGCTATGCTAGTAGATGACATACTTTGTATGGACTCCTAGATATCTTTCTTTGTTGAGAAAGATTTTTTTGTGTTTGAAGAAAAATAATCTTTGAAGAATATATTGTAGAATATCTAGAAATCCCACTGGATTATTTTTTATAGTAGAATATATTTATTGGGTGAAAGAAAGCTCCTGTCCAATAGAGGGACAGGAGGGGGCCCCGAGCGGATTGTCCCCAGGAAGCTGCCTCTTGCAGAGCCTTTTACAGAGGAAAAACCATGCAGTGAAGTGGGTCTAAGGTGGTGGAGAAGACATGGGAACTCATTTAGATAGGCACAAAGTGGGACAAAACCATGGCCAACCAATGAGATTATAAGCATCATTGTTAGAATTGATTAAATCCAGTACCAAATGAGCAAGCGAGTCACTTCGCAAGCAGACATGAATACAGAAAAGGGTCTCTTCCTGTTGGGGGTTAAGTTAGTGACTCATTTTGGCTCATTCAAGATGCTGGATACCTATTTAGAATATCAATCCCTGATGCCCACCCCTGGGGAAGCAAATGAGTTATACTAGATTTTGGTTGCTAGGTGTTTAATTTTGTCTGAGCCAAAACAATGACCATGGAAATAAACTGAAATTGGTATATGTGAAAAACATTTTGTATTGTGAATGTATATTCAACTGGCAATGTTAGTATTAGCTTTCAGGAATGTTCTTTGAAAATGCAGATACGGGGCCACTAAGATAGGTCAGCGAACTGAGTGGCTGCTCAGGCAATTGCGGGACCGCTTCAATCCCTGGCATCACATGCTGCTTTGCCCTCCACTTGGGTGAGCTGAACCAGAGGCCAAAACCAGGCATGGCGGAGTGTACCTGTAATCCATGCACTGGGGAGGCTGAAAAGAGGATCACTAGGAACTGGACTGCATAGTAAGACCCTATGCCAAACACAAAAAAAAAAAAAAATTAAAAAAAGATACTGATAATAATGGATGAAAACATTTATGTTTTCTAAATACAATTGTGCCTAGATATGACAAAATAATTAGAACACTGAACTGGAACATAAAAGTTTTATTTGAAAACCAAAAGGGCATTGCTATAGCCTTTGAAAATAAATCTTTAATTAAAGTATTATAATTATCATTATGTGCTAACATAATTCTCTTTTATTCTTTTCATTAAATGCCTATATTAAAAAATTGTATTTGAAGTGTTTTGAGTTAGGTGTAGTTCAGTTGAAATTTCACTACAGCTAACAGTTTTGTAACTGCAGAAGCTAATAAGACAAAAGTGTACCTTTGTGCTTATTTAGTTTCATTTTATAAGAGGTCAAAAGCCATTCATTTTGTTAATTGTGTGACAAATATTCTTTCTCAGATATCTTTTCAACAGTTTCTCAAAATGGAGAAAAAAAAAAAACAAAATAAAAACATCTGATAGAAAACATTGTTACTATGTGTCTCAGTTTCGTTTTTCTCAGTCCTGGGACAAAGCGCCCAATGCCCAAAACTGAGGCAGGAAAGCTTCCTTTAGCTCCCCTTTAGTGGAGGTTTCAGTCCATACTGAGCAGCCTGAAGGAAGAGTGGCACATGGCAGCGGGGAGCCGCTCTTGTGTCCAAAAACAGCACAGAGGAAAGGGAGGAGCAGCCTCTACCGCGGCCAGCAAGCCTCACTTCCTTCTTTATGTTGTAACCAGACTATGCGCTCCAGGGTGGGTGCAGGACCTGCACCGAGAGTCCCAGCATTGCACCATGGATTAATCACAAACTCTAGAACCGAAAAGCCACCCCAGGGACTGCATGAGAGACTTTGGTGGGGGAGACTTGATATAGCCGTAACACTGTGCTTGCCTAACTTATTTGTAAAGAGGTTATCATCTAAAGTTTGAAGAGAACTAAATGAAATCATTCATTTCAATGTGTATATTTGGCTGCATAATAGACACTGTATTTGAGGGAGTTTCAAATTATATTTTGGTGTTTTTAAGACATTAAACATACTTGCAAATCAATCAAACTCCGTGCTTCTGTATTGGTAGTGTATTAATCACTCTATGTTACTGAAAATAGTATGAACTTTTCTGTGTCGTAAATTGTACCTATCTTAAGACATGAAAAAGTCATAAAGTCATATAGTGGGGTTCAAAAGAGTTTTCATTCAATATTGCATTCACAGCCAAAAAAGTCATTTGTGGTCAAACTTTTTTCAATAAGTGCTACACTATTAAATATACATTTACACTTGTGATTGGTTGTTGTCCCAAAATTTAAACTACAAAAAATGCTAATTATTTCAAGGATATAGCAAACAAGATAATTTTCTAAAAGTCTAAGCAAAGAATTTAGATTAGTGACATAGCTTCATGAATGGATTCTATATTTGATGTCATTTTTTCCTTTTTGGCAGAACCAGGGATTGAACTCAGGCCCTTGCACTTGCCAGGGAAGCATTTATTCCACTGAGACATCTCCCCAGACCTGATGACATTTTTATAACTTTAGATATGCACTACATTTTCTGTATCAAAATGTAATATAGAGTCAGATTCAGAGATTCACCATAGCGATATAGAATATTATCTTTGTTATAGTTTATCATTTCAAAAGACCTTAAAATTTACCTTGCAATCCTTTCTCTCTAACCTTCAGAACTGTTACCACCGGACTTGTATTTTCAATACAATACACATATAATATATACGTAAATGACTATAGAAACAGTCCTATGTGGATCAATTTGAATGTATTTCCTTTGATACAGTTTGACAGAAAGATGCAGTAGCTTCATGTCAAAAATCCACTGTGTGTCAATCTTTTAGAAGTAGTCATTGTAGACACAAAGAATTGAAAAGAACATATAAAAGGGTGTTACCTTTTATTTTCATTAGAAAGTTAAAATCTCATAAAATGTTGACATTCTTATTTAAATAATGCTTTTTTCCCTGGACATGTAAAGCCCATGGTCTTTTGATTAATCCATTATCTATTTTCTTTTGATTTGGAAAGTGTGTATAGATAATAATATTAAGACAGCTGGAAAATAAGGTACATCATTATTATTAATAATGATGACTGTATGAAATAATTTTCAAAGATATAGTTTTAAAAATAATTTTATTTTAGTTGGGGAGATATTCTATTGTAGTAGAATGAGCACTTTCCTGGCAAGCACAAGGTTGTGAGTTCAATCCCCATTACTGCAAAATAAATAAATAAATAAATAAATAAAATTTTATTATTCCTTGAGTACCTATTATGTGCTGGCCACTCTATAGTAACAACTGCATTTACTATCTCACTACTCATTCTAGGTAAAATATTTTGCTATTGCTCCATACATGAGTTGTAGTGTAAGGAAATCTGAGATAGGTTTAAATATTATGATGTGTTAAGTACTAGTTTGCCTGATACAAACTTTATACTTAGATATCCTTATATCAATATAATACATGCATTCATCTGTTTAGTGATATTATAGTTTACTATTAATTTCAAATGTATGCCTTTGAAACACATGCACAGTGATTGCTTATATTGGCATTATTCTGTAAAAGCATATAATTCAAAGCAAGAAAATTTAAGGTAGTAGCAAGAACATTTCTTTCTGTTACTTTAAAAAATAAAATTGACTTTATATTCCAACCTAATTACCCTCTTAAAAATATAGTGTTGAAATATTTTCAGCACAGATGAATAAGGGAGATGAGAGAGTATAAGCTGCAGGCACTTGGTGATTGGTGCAGTACACAAACGCTGTAAAATGAAGCTTAATGCCAGGTAAGATGTCACTAAATGAGAGTTATGACTATAGTCAGGAAAAATTCTTGATAATTGCTTATAAATTTCAGTACTTGGAAAACAATTTCCTGAGCAGATGGTTTTGCATTACTCTAAACATTTCTGTCTCTATCAATTGTTGAACATTTCTCTAGTTTATGCTTCACTGCACTAATCATATCCAGTCTCTCAAGATAATTACTTGGTAGTGTTAACATACAGATATACATTGATCATTTTGTAATTACGAATTTCTTGTACTAAGTACACTTTTTCTTTCTTTCTTTCTTTCTTTCTTTCTTTCTTTCTTTCTTTCTTTCTTTCTTTCTTTCTTTCTTTCTTTCTTTCTTTTGTACTTGGTACAGGTTCTCATCATGCAGCTCAGATTCTAAGAATCCTCCTGTTCTCAGCCTCCCCCGCGCTGGAATTATAGGCATGAACCACCACAGCAGGTCACTGTTGCAAGCTCAGAACACCCCGAGGGCAGGGCTGGGGCGTCATGTCATGACAGGGATGGCACCCCAGTCCCTGAACTTGCATAAGCAGACATTTAGTCCACTGAGATATCTTACTGGCCCCTAGTACACTTTGAAAAACTTCAAATTTGTTTTTATGTGTTGTGGTGCCTTGTTTAAAAAATAAACTTATGATTCTTCTGGTCTTGAAAATTAAGTATTAAGGAGGACAGGCCATATAGCTCAGCAGACTAAAGTTCCTGCTTCATCAGAGTGCAGCTGCTGGGGTTCACTCCCCAGTGTTCTATGCCAGCCCCACCCCTGGGGCACACTCAGATGGCTATTATGACTGGGTGTGGTGGCTCAAGCCTATAATCCAGCACTTGGGAGACTGAAAACTGGAGAATCACTATCACTCTGTACTATGTAGTGAGACTGCATACCCTGTAGACCCTGCCCTTTTTTTCATAAAAAGAATTAAGAAAATAAAGTATTGAAAAATCAACATTTAATGGGTAATTGTCTTAAATCTGTGTCATCATATATAATTACTGAGCCATCTTCTTATTTATGCCACAGACATGACATCTTCATTTTTGAGATCACTACCTATCAAACCTACTTTATCAAATTTTATCTATAATTGTTTTTCAAGCAATTGTTAGGTATTTAGTATACTACTTAATTCCAGGACATGGTTTCTTTGTTTGGATTTTTAATTTTTGTCATCATTTTATTTGAGAACTACTAATATTTCCAAAAGTAAAAATGAGAAAATATATGTTATTTAAATTTATTTATATAAAATGGTGAAGTATTTATCATAGTGTAATATTTATCATAAATTATTGATTGCTATAAGTGTTCACAAAACACATTTAATATATTTGTGTTACCCGTGCACCAGAAAAGTGTGTAAGGTACAGCCCTTCAAATACAAAGTAATTCAAGACTGAAAGGGTAAATTCTTTGGTAAATAATCTTCAATCTTAAATAATCTTAGACTCATCTTCATTCACCAGCATTAACTTCAATTAGAACAGCTTAAGAAATGTTAAAAGTGCTTTGCAGAGTGACACTTTTGTAAGCTGAGTGTTCTCCTGATTAATTGAAGAGCAAACTAATATAAAGGTTTCCAAAAATTTCTATAACCTTCCTCAGAGGAAACAGTTCTGCTGAATCTCTTATTGTAGTAGCATCCCTAGAAGTAAAATGAAATCTCAACATTTGTAGTTCCTTTAGTAGTTTCCAGCTTCTCTAATTTATTTGAATAATGTTTCAGTCATTATTTTGCTGTTGTTGCTTGGACAAAATAATCAACACTCAAAATTTAGGAAGGCAAGATTGACGTAGCTCATAGTTAATGGAAGTTTTAGTCTATAGTATGCTGGATCCAAGGCAGAGTGGCACATGGCAGAGGGGAGCAGCTCATGGCACCTAAAAACAGCAAAGAGCAAAGGGACGAGCAGTGGCTGAGGCCACTAACAAGCCTCTCCCCTCCTTTATGTGGCATTCAGGCTATCTGTCTCAGGGTGGGTGTAGCACTCAAACCTATAATCATTGGATTATGTTTTAATCACAAGCTATTGAAGTCACTCTAATGACTCTATGAAGCTTTGGGTGGACACTTAGACCCAAACCATAGCAAGTAAAGAAATAAAAAATAAAACCAAAATAAATAACTTCCCCCTTTCAATTTTATGTCAAATTCCTTAAGCTTTTTCCTTTGTTTTTCTCTTTATTTGGTTGGCACAGACGATATGTTCTTCATCATTAGATCCTATTTATAGTGTCAATCCAAACATACTCTCCTTTCTTACCACCGCCATCTCACTATTTTGTTCTAATTTCCTTACACTTCACCCTAAATTTGTGGTATTAAAATTGATTCTTCTATTTCTCCTTTATAGCACTCAGTGTATTCTCAATTCAGTAACAGACTGTTTTAATAGTAAAACTATCATGGTACTTTCTCAGCTAAAAACATTATCCCCATATATTGCTCAAAGTAAACGCTAAAAGGTGTAACATGACAGTCTGTGTCCTATGGAATCTGTGCCTCTCCATTTTCCAAGGCTCTTCTGACAGTCCACTAGATGTGCTCTTTTTTTTTTTTTTTTTTTTTTCATTACTGGAGGACTGAACTCATGACCTTGTGCTTGCCAGGCAGGCTCTTATTCTACTGAGCTATCTCCCTGGCCCCACCAAATGTGCTCTTTCTGGAGATCTTTGCACTTATATATGTCTCTGCTGGAAAACATTTGTCTCAGACATGAAAATAGAGAATTATTTATTTAGTACAGACTCCAAAGATATAAAACAATGAGATAATGCTGAAGGAGAAAATTTATGTTGAAAATATGATAGCACATTTATGAAAACCAAGTCCCACAATCTGTGCTCTGAATGTTAGAGAACCAGCAATTTCAGTGGTAAATTTCAGTACAAGTACAAAGACGTGAGAAGCAGAATGCAGATAGAAAATATACATCCCAGGCTCAGTCCCAAAAAATCTGGAATGACAATGAATAGGAGTTTAAGGGCGTGGATGTCCCTGCTAAACACAGAAAATGAATCATTCCTTTCCTTCTATTTTTTGCTCCATCCAAACTTTGATGATGACTTGCTTCTATTTATGAGGGTCTGGTGCTAAGCCTTGCAGAATCAATGAATCTACCAGTCCAAAGGTTAGTCTTTTACATAAACACCATCATGGAAGTCAGAAAAATATTTTAGCATCAAAATGCGCACTTCTTAGCCATCAGTACATCATACATCTTCTAAGTCCTTGTTCAAGTTTTACTTCTTCAGTTACTCTTCTGTTCGAAAAGCCACACCACAAAGTGTATCAATTTGTTCCTGTACCTTCCATTATAATATCTCTTAAAATATGGTATGACATGTTTGTACATGGCTGTGTGTCTCCTGTTCAATGCAATATAAATTCTGCTTTGCACACTGCTGAATACCTATACCTATAAAAATGCACCTGCTTCTTGGAAAATACTCAGTAGAGAGTTGCTGAATATATATAGCTAATAAAAAGTTTGAGAATGCAATATGATCAAGGTTTACGAAGTAAATAAGTATTTTACAAAAGGTTAAGAAATATGCATACATGGTAAATCTACAGATTTTTTTAAAGTATCAGTAAGGGATAAAGTGACATAATAAATACAAAGCACAGAAATAAATGATATCATGCTTTCACAAAATACATTGCTTTGAAATAAATGTTAATATTGGTTTATTTATTTAACATGTATAGTAAAACAGGAAGCAATGCAATTAATAAAAAATATAGCAGTTAAAAAGAAGTAGAGATATGACTTGGAAATTTCAATTATTCCTTAGATCCTCATAAATGTCTTTACTTATGAAGGGTGTTTATGTATTTATAATCATGAAACCATAAGTTGTAATTTGTAAAATGATACAGCAGAACCACATTGTTTTTCAAAATTTATACTTAAAAGCAATTATATTGCATGAACAAAATTATTTCTTTTTTACACAGAAGTTATGAATTTGATAATCACAAAATACTGTGAACTTTTTACATGCTGAACTTATGATACAGTGATAAAACAAAGCTAGTCCTAGAATAAAGGTAGTTACAAGAAAAGAAACATGAAATACCCAAAGTAAATCAAACGGAATACCCCAAACTAACAAAATATGCCTAAAACTACTTTCCTACCTCTCATTCTTTTCTCACACATGTCAGGGACCCAAAATGATGTGCACTAAATCCTAGCAGCACAATTGGCCAAAGCAGTTACCTCACCTAAATGGCAGTGCAAAGCAGCCTTAAGAACAGTGTACTAGCACTGTTCAGAGGGGAAACAGGCAAAGCCTGTTACTTCCCCCATTTTCTCCCTTTACAAACAAAAGCATTTGGAGGCAACTGGTGTCATGCGTAGGAGGGTGAGTTCCCAGATGCAAAAGTGTCACAGGCAGCTGCTGCGACATCCCTGGAGTCTGAATCATGGATCAGCTAGACGTGAGCAGTCAGTCACTTTTCTCAAGTGCCAGGCATCCTGCCAACACACAAAATGCTAATCATTCTTTCCTCACTGCTGTGCATGCAATCCAGAGAGCACTGCATGCTTGTTGAGCTATGGGCCACGGATCTGGTGCTAAGGTAGGCAGACTCCCAAGCGGTGGCCAGTCAGGACATACCCCATGCTACAGGAGAAATGATTGGAATCACAGTGGAATAATAAAAACACTTCTTTCAAAAGTTATAAGAGATTGAGATACAGTGGGTCTCAGTCTGAGTTTATCAGTCTGTTGTTGAGTGTAATCACTTCTATTCTGAATGCTGGACTTCTGAGATGCTAAAGGAAAACTCTATCAGACACTAAGTTTAACACACTCAAGATTATGTGTTCACTGCTGACCAAACCAAAGCAGGTCATATAGGCATGGGGTGGGGTGGTGGTGGGAGAAATAATTTATTCAAAGCTACCTGTAAGGAGAAGGAGAGTTTCATTAGCTCCAAATCACAGTCTCATTATGTACAGATGTGTGCACTTTAAAGTGAGGAATACTGAGGAGGAGAAGCAGAGGAGATGTCCAAATGAACACTGTGCTACACATTTCACTCTTCACCCACTCTCACCTTCTTCAAATCATTCTCCTCTCCTAGTGAGAAAGCTTGATTTTTGGAAACCCTGGGGAAAGCATCAACATATCTGGTTGCTTGTTTTAATAGGAGATGTGTTGCTTACATGCTCAGGATGAAGTTTGGAGAAGTCCCTTGTCATTAAAGGAAAAACAAACATCTGTCTTCTAAGTTTTCATTTTGCACAATAAAAATATTTCACGTCCTCTGCCCTGGGTGCAGTATGTTACACTATGCATACTTTACCTCACTGAAGTTTCAAGTCTGATTACTCTGTATACTCCAGGATGCCCGAAGCTAATGCTCTGAAATTTCCCAGGTCTCCTCAGTCACTCTTTCTTTGCACTGAGCCTTGGGAAAGAAGTTGAGAGTAGAAAAGAGCTCTGTTCTGAGTCTTTGCTTCCTCTCAGGATATTTAACACTTTATTTCTTAAAAAAATCATTGTTTATAGTACTTCTAGATAAATAATGATTATGCTCATCATGGGGAATTTGTACCTAAGCATGATTTATCTTAATGTATGGTTTTCTTTTCCCCTGCCCTCCCCTCAATCCTACTTACCCCACTTATTTCAAAAGCTTTTCTGAGAATTCAGGACCTACAAGAACCTGTGACCCTGTAACGCAGTGATATCCCAAATTTTCTGATCAAGGAGATTATGGGGCCATAGAGGAAAGTGATCAATAATGTAGTGTGCCTAAGGAGAGTCACATGGAAAAAAAACATTCCCTCAGGCTTTTACAGAGAGCAAATTGGTCAAGTAATGGTAGTGACTCATCCACATGGCAGACAGTGAAAAAGGATCTAGAAACTGAGGTACAGGGTTGCAGGGTAAATTCTGAGGGGTTTTGACTGACCTGCGCAGATACAGAAGTTACATTTCTTGTTGTATAGGTCTTGCTTTATCTTTGTCTTAATCATCCAACAGAAAAGTATAAAAACAAAGTATAAAGATAAAGCCATATTACTATGCTGAGCTGTAAAGCGCTCAAGTCAACAACTTCTGATATTCCTACAGATAACCCATTACGAACTACTGGATTATAGTGGATTATTTTGTTGAATTCACATACCTACAATATTTAAATGGTAATGGAATACTCATTTCTGGCAAAACTACACAAAAAAGAAGATACAAATGAAGAACTATTTTGTACGTGTATATACAAAGTAGTTAGGATAGATGTACAGCTACTTTCTCTTAATTCAATGAGAACAAAGATTTGTAGTAATAGTGTTTGGACAGGATAACATGTCTGCATCTTTTGCTATAAATAACCACTATGAAGATAGCAATATGTGATCTATTAATTACTGAAACTGTCCTACTAATCAGTTTTGAAACTGTCTCATTGCTATTTCTTTCTCAATAAAATTAATTTTAAAAAGCTTGGCTTCCATTGTTCTTCTTTTCCTTGTTCTTTTCATTTCTCTTCCTCCTTTCACACCTCCCCCTTTCCTAGTTCCCCTTCGCATTTGAAAATTCTCCTCCTATTTCACATTGTCTACTATATTTTTAGTCCTTATTTATCAATTCAATTTCTCACACCAAGAAAACAATGTGATATTTCAACATATGTATTCAATCTGTTTCTCATAGGAGCATAGCCTCAAGGTACAACAATTATTCAAGAAATATCTCAAGTTTATCCTTCTGTATGGCTGAGTAATACTCCATTCTTTTGGAAAAGAAACACACTTTTGTCCATTCATGGATTAATGGCTATTAGGGCTCCTTCCAAGATTTAGTTATTACAAACAATGCTGTTATAAGCATGAATTGTGAATATATCACTTCGGTGTGACATTTATAATTATTGTGAGAAGATACCAAGAAGAGAAATAGCTAGGCCAAACAGAACCTGTACTTTTAGTTTTAGGAGGAATCTAGTTATTGATTCCTATAACAGTTATTACTATCTATACTCTCACTAGAAAGGTTTTCTTTTCGCCTACACAGCAGGAATAGTACTTGTTATTTGTTGATTTCTTGATAATAGGCATTCTTTCTAGCATGATGTGCAATGACACAGTATGTATATTTCCATCCTTCAAATGACCAATGATATTTGGTCATATTTTGAATACTTTTTCATATATTTATTGGGTATTTGTTCTTCCTCTGAGAAGTGTATTCATTGCAGATGCTGATTTTTTTAATTGGGTCTGAAATTTGAGGAGATTGAGTTTTTAAAATTCTTTATGTATTATAGACATTCACCTTTTATGTGAGCAACGGCCAAGCAAAAATTTTACCACTCTGTGTTTTATCTTAACTTTGTTTTTGATTTGTTTTTCTGCATAAAATCATTATTATTATTCATATTACTTTATGTATTTAGTACAGGGTCTACAGGGTCTCACTATGTAGTTCAGACTTGCAGCGATCCTCCTGTTTTCAGCCTCCCAAGCACGGGTATTACAGATGTGTGCTACCATGCCCAGTCTCAATCACCATCTCAGCACACTCAGGAGGGGGGCCAACACAAGGTGCTAGAGAGCAAACCCCAGCTGTTGTGCCCTGCCTAAGCAAGTACTGCAGTCTGCTGAGCTATGTGGCCGGCCCTAAACCTTTTAATAAAATGAAATCCTCATTGTTGGTACTCTGCAAATCTGCTAATGCAATCAGAGTTTAGTTCATAAAGTCTGACAATGTCTTCATTAGTTCTACCTATTGATTTAATGCTTCTGCTTTAATATTTATATAGTTGATTCCCTTCCAGTGCAGTTTGCTGCATGGTGAAAGATATCCTCTAGTTTTGGTCTTTAGCTTGTGGAAAACCAGCTTTTACAGCACCATTAAGGAGGCTATCATTCTTCCTGCAAAGATGCTTGGCTTGGATCCTTTGTTGAAGACAAGGTGGCTGAGTGTCTGGAATTCTGGAGTTGTATCTGCATCTTCTAATGTGCTCCATTGACCCGTGGTTCTGTATTTGTTTTTCTGCCAGTACCATGCTGTTTTATCAGTGCTTTTGTAGTATAATTTCAAGTTAGAGATTATAATGACCTTTCCTGGTAGTTGCTTCCAAAGTTGTTTTTTAGTATTTTAGGTGTCTTCTGATTTCAAATCAATTTTAGGACTGTTTCCTCTAATTCTTGATATATGCTGTTGGTACTTAGAAACAGATTATATTAAATCTGTATAATAATTTTAGAAGTATAGCTGTTTCATTATGTCTGTTTTTCCTACCAAAGAAGACATATTTTTTTCATTTTCTATACGCTCCACTGTCTTCTTTCAGTGGGTACTGTACTTCTCAGTGTAAAGACTTTCACTTCCATTGATAGATTAATTACTAATTATTTTATTTTTTAATGATAGTGTAAAATGTATGGTTTAAGTAATTTGTTATATTGTACTGGAATTCTATTCATTTTTGAGGGATGACTTCATACCAGCCAAATGATTGGATTTGGTTTTTAAATCTAGAAGCCTTTTGATGGAATTTTGTCATCTTCTATGTAGAGTATTACATTATCTTCAAATACTGATAAATTCAATTCCTCCTTTCTTTCTTTGTCCTTTTTATATCTCCATCTTGTTTAATTGCTCTGGCTAATGCTTCCAGAACTATGTTGAACAGGAATGATGAGAACAGATATCCTTGTCTTGTACCTGATTTTAGAGTGAAAGTGTACAGGTTTTGATCATATGCTAAAATAATGGATGTTGGTTTGTCATGCATGGCTTTTATCAGATTAAGATAAAGACTATTTTATTTTTCCTTCTGTTTTTTCATAATGAATAAGAGCTGGACTTTATGAAACATTTTTCTGCATACATTGACATGATTATCTGATTTCTGTCTTTGGCTCTGTTGATTTTGTGTATTACATTTCTTGATTTGCATAAGTTAAAGCATCCCTACATCTGTAGGATAAGTCCTATTTGGTGATGGTGTATAATTTTCTTTTCTGTATCCTGCTTGCAAGTATTTTTTAAGAGATTTTGTGCCTGGACTTATTACTGAGACTGGCCAGTATTTGTCTTCATTGGTTGGATCATTTTCTGGTTTTGTTTTCAGGGTAACACTTTCTGCAAGGAATAAATTTGGAAATATTCCTTATCTCTTGATTATTTGAAAGAGTTTGAGGGATAGTGGCATTAGATCTTCTCCAAATTTCTTGGAGAATTTAGCCCTGACTCCATCATTCTTGGCCTTTTCCTTATTGGTAAATTTTTAATTATATTTTGAATTTAACTGTCTGATATTGAGTCATTTAGAATTTTTACATCTTCTTGATTCAGCTTTGATATCACATGTATTTAGGTGTCTGTTAATTTTTTCTGTCCTTTCTTCCTTCCTTCCTTCCTTCCTTCCTTCCTTCCTTCCTTCCTTCCTTCCTTCCTTCCTTCCTTCCTTTCTTTCTTTCTTTCTTTCTTTCTTTCTTTCTTTCTTTCTTTCTTTCGAATGTATTTAGGATCGGGTTTAAGGGTCTGCAAGGTCTCATTACTTAGATCAGACTCACAGTGATTCTCCTGTTTTCAACCTCCCAAGAGCCGGGATTACAGGCGTGTGCCACCACTTCCAGTCTCATTCGCCATCTCAGTGTGCCCCAGCAGCAGCGGATAAAAGTCCAGCCATAGCGCTCTACCTAAGCAGGCTCTTTAATCTGCTGAGCTATCTGACCGGTCCTCTGTTGTCTTTTTTATCATTAGAATGAAGGATCTCACAGTAGGTAGTGATGATCTCCTGGATTTCTATAGAATTCTTCGTGATTTCAATAATGTCATACTTAGTTGCTTATATTTGAGTCTTTTCTTTCTTTTGATAAAGCTTGCTAAACTTCTGTCTGTTTTATTTACTCTTTGAAAGAACCAATTCCTTCAATCACTTTATTTTAATGAGAAAAACAAAAACAAAGTATTAATAACAAAGACAAAAGCAAAACAATACAACAATAAAATAATACAAAAATTTAAATAAAAGTGATGTGAATCAATAATGGTATAACATTTCCTATATATAATCATCTTCAATATCATTGCTCAGATGTGTTTTCTTCGACTCAGTTGCATTATTTCTTGGCTGATCTTCATAATTTCCTCTCACATTAGCTTTGGAATTGAATTATTCTTTTAATAGTTCAACACTAGGTGTTTTGTTTTAGTTTTTTCTGCTTTTCCAAGCTAAAAAATTTCCTCTAGAGACTGTTTACGTTGCAGCCCATAAGTACTGGAGTGTTGTATTGGAATTATCATTCGATTGCATAAACTGTTTAATTTCTTTTTGGCCCATTGTTCAGGAGGGTTTTATTAAACTTGCATGTGTTTATGTGGTTTTTCTTTTTTTGGTTCTTTGGCTATTGGTTTCCAGATTCATTTCATTGTCACATATTAACATGTATGGGATTATTTTAATCCCTTGACGCTTACCTCATCATGTTCTATGCCCTAGTATGTTGTACTTTAGAGAAAGTTCCATGCACAGCTGAGCAGAATGTGTACTATGATATCGTGGGGCAGAAGACTATGTACATATCTACTAAATCCACTTGTTCACAGATTTCACTCAGTTCTTTTATTTTATTGATTTATTTTTTGGATTAGCTTATCTATCTACTTGTGAGAATGGGGTGTTTATGTCCCCCATTACAATTATGTCAGTCCTTATTTGATATTTCCTCTCCATTAGTATTTGTTTAATATAATTGGGTGCACTATAGTTGGTGCATATACATTTATGATTGTTTTGTCTTCCTCTTAGTTTGTTCCCTTAACAACCATGCATTGACCTTGTTTGTCTCTTTTTTATCAGTCTTGGTTTGAAGTTAATTTTATCCACCAGCAGAATGTCTATCCTAGCTTATGTGAAATTACTTGTTGCATAAAGTATTGTTTTCCATCATTGAATTTTAGTCTATGAATTATGTTCAGTTAAATGTGTCCCTCATATGAAGATTTGTTTGAACTTGACTCTTGATCCATTATGTCAATCTGATTTTTTGATTGATCGGTTGAGAGCATTAACATTTAGTTATAACTGAAATGTGTTGGCTTATCCTTGCCATACAATTTTCCTGGTTTTAGTTCCTGCTTTTGGGTTTCCCTTTGATTATTTAGTGGTCTTTCCTCTGGGTTTCATTCTATTGGTGTTTTTTTATTGTGGTCTTTGTTGTCTCCGTACTATCCTTAACATTGTTTTGTAAACCTGCTTTTGTAGTCATTAATTTTTTTCTTACTTTTTTAGTTTTAAAGAAAGTATGAATTAGAATTAAAACAGCAAACATTACAAATGATACAGAATTTTACTTAAAAAGTAATATAAACTCACAATATTTATTGTAATACATAGTGTCATCCAACCAGTTATTCGTATTACCAGATATGTGCACATAAAATTGGAAAAAAAGAAACAAATGTTTAAGAAATTAAGAAAAGTCGAAGTACTTACAGTTTCAAATAAGGATAAAACAGATTGAAGCATTAACTGCTCCTTGCCATAG
The DNA here is from genome assembly GCA_004027165.1 of Ctenomys sociabilis. Classification (NCBI taxonomy): domain Eukaryota; kingdom Metazoa; phylum Chordata; class Mammalia; order Rodentia; family Ctenomyidae; genus Ctenomys; species Ctenomys sociabilis. Next base: position 67,932 of record PVKA01001128.1, on the reverse strand, counting down.
ACCATCAGAAATGCAGGAGGTTGTTCAAACAATCCTGGTTACATACATAGATAAATCTCTTTCCCCAATTCCTCTCCTGTCCTCAACTCAGTAACTTTTCTGTCAAATAAGTTCATTCCCTTTTACCAGGATATATTGTACCCTTCATATTGCATTTTTCTCTTTCAGGTTCTCACACTAAGGAGACTATATGATGTTTGCACATGTGGGCATGATTTACTTCACTTAAGACTATGTTTTCTAGTTGCATCCATTTACCAACAAAATACTCAAATTTGTCCTGTTTTATAGCTGAATAGTACTCTACTATGTGAAAATACCACATCTTCTTTATCTATTCTTCAGTTGATGGGCATATATGTTATTTCCAGGATTCAGCTATGACAAATTACACTGCTATAAATAGATGTGCACCATATGTCACTATGGTATGAGGTTTTCAGTTCTTCTGGAAAAATATCTAGGAGTTATATAGCTGGCTTTAATAATATCGTCAATCATAGCTTTTCAGGGAATCTCTGCCCTGATTTGCATAGTGGTTATACCAGTATGCACTACCACCAAGAGTGCAGAAGTGTTCCTTTTTTCCACATCCTTTCCAGTATTTGTTACTGGCTGACTTCTTCATGTTAGCCATTGTTACTGAGGGTGAGATAAGATCTCAGTGTTATTTTAACTTGAATTTATAATGATCATTGATGTTGAACATTTTTTCTTACATTTACTTACCATTTTCATTTGTTCCTCTAAAAAGTGTATGTTGATCTCAGATGACCATTTTTGGATTGGGTCTTTGAATTTGGGGCATCTGATTTTTTAAATTTCTTCCTATGTTCTAGATATGAAGCAGAAATGCACACTACGGTTGAAGGCCTTTGTTGGAGGGGCAGTCAGCTATATTTTTTTCCCAGTTTGTAGGTTTTCTTTATACTCTATTGGAGATTTTCTTTGAAGCTCAAAAGGTTTTAAAGCAGATAAGATCCCAATTGTTGATTCTGTGAAGTATTTCCTGTCCTGAACCTTTTCAGTTGTTCTTTATTATGGAGTTACCTTAATTCTTCTTTAATTTTTAAACAGTTTTATAAGTACACTAATCTGGGATGGAAGCTACTTTCTCTGAGGAAAATAGCTCACTAAAAGATCTCTTTTTCTTCAGAATTCTGCTGTGGTTCCGATGGCCTTTACTATATTGGCGATTTGTTTCTCTTATGGCATGCAATATTCTACTGCTGTGCTGAACTTCTGATTATTATATGCACTGGTGTAGATTTTTACTGATAATGGCTAGTTAGAGCTCTGTTTGCCTTATGTTTGTGTATCAAATTCTTTTTCTATGCTTAAGATTTTTACCGGTACCTCTTGAAAAAAAGTTATTTTCAATTTCCTGTATTTTTATTAACTACGATCAACCTTGGGTTGTTCTTCTTCAAATTACCTTGAAACTGTTTGGTTGATATGGTTGATATTTCATGGTACTCCTTGCAATTTTTAAGATATATTTCCATAATGGCTAATTGCAACTTTTTTTTTTTTTTTTTTTTTTTTTTTTTTTTTTTTTTTTTTTTTTTTTTTTTTTTTTTTTTTTTTTTTTTTTTTTTTTTTTTTTTTTTTTTTTTTTTTTTTTTTTTTTTTTTTTTTTTTTTTGCGGAACCAGGAATTGAACTAGGTCTTTGCACTTGCCAAGGAAGTGCTTATTCTTCTAGCCATCTCCTTTGCCCCTAATTGTAATCATATCTTATAGAACAAATATTTCATACTTACCTTAATCCTTTTTTTCTTTTTGTATTTTAGGGAACAGTCTACAGGGTGTTCAGGGTCTCACTACTAGATCAGACTCAGTGATCAGCCTGTTTATAGTCTCCAAAGAGCTGGGATTACAGGCATGCTCCACCATACTCAGTCTCAATTGCCATCGCAGTGTGCCCTAAGGGTGGGGTCAGCACAGCAGGCCAGGGGATTGAAACCCTGGCCCCTGTACCTGCTTACATGTACTTTAATCTGCTCAGGTATTCGGCCAGCTTTAAAAGTTTTTCTTTTTTTTTTTGGCCAGCTCAGCCTTCCCTGGGTGGTGCTTGTGCTCTGGATCGAATTGCAGTCCCTGCAGTAAAATGTACTTATTTATTTATTTTGTGGCACCAGGGATTGAACTCAGGATCTTGCACTTGCCAGGCAGGTGCTTAATTCTACTGAGATATCTCCCTGCCCTTCACCTCAGTTCATTTGGCTTTTTAAATTTCAGTAGCATTTTTAATTTCATAGATATATTTGAACATGTCTTATGTATTTTCATTCTTTCCTTTGTTGGGAATTCATGATTTCCAGAATTTTTCTAAGGTGTTCTTAAAAATTGTGTCAATTAAAAAATTGTCTAGTTTCACTGAGCAAGTCCTTCTTCATGATTTTCCTCTTTATATTTACCTGACAAATTATTCCTGATCTGAGTTTTGTACAGAGTGATTTATTTATTTGTTTGTTCAATTATTTATTTATTACTTCTGTTGCTATCATTTTAGAAAATTTAGTTCGGTGTCTTCTAACTTCCCCTATCTTCCTGACTCCCAGATATTTCCCGGATGAAGTAGAGGCCTGGGACTGCATTTTGCTTCTGCTCCTTGTCATAATTTAATTTTGTTTTTTTCTGTTTAGATGCTTGTACATTTTTAATGGTCAGTGACTGTATCAAGTAACAGACAAAAACAGAAACAGCAATGAAAAAGAAAATGAAACAAATAAAAACAACAACAAAATACAATTGACCTGGTATTAACAGTTCTGAGGTAGCATCCAAGTTTGAGCCCAACTCAGGACTTACAACCCTGCCTAATTTGCAGCAGGATTAGTGCTGGCTGTGGGACTAATACTGGCTCCTGGATGCCAGAAAATGTTTGGATAGCTCTCGGCAGCCCATCTGCATCTCCTTACCCTGCTTGTCTCTGTTCCCACCCTCCCAGTGGCTGTGGCACCCTCAGATGGGGACAGATGGTGCGGCTCCCAGTCCTGTGCAGCCAGCCTCCAGGCCTTAGCAGAGCTTCCTTGCTCCACTCCCACTGGCTTATCCGCCCTCTCTCACACCACTGAGGACAGGACGGGGAGAGTGCTGTTGGCGGACTCACGGCTCCTCTCTCTGTCAGGGGCACAGCCCGAGGCTCTTGGTCTCACTTCTCTCTCCTCTCTAGATGGGCAAGTGCCATCTTCTCATTCACTGCCTCACCACAACCAAAGCATGATTAAATCTTGTATCTATGTCTGTCTCTCATGCAGCTGGGGGCAGGGCAGGAGGGGTGGTGCTGTTCCAATCACTACCTTCACTGCCACCACTGCTGTCCCTAAAGTTGCTGGCACTAGAGGTTGTATTTAGCCACTGTGACAATGGACAAAGGAAAAACTTTGGCCCTCTGGTGTAGAAATAGCTTCCTGGTCATTTGCCTCTGTGTGTACTGGCAGAACCTCCTGCCAGGCTCCAATGTCCTCTCTTTGGAGGAAGTTAATAGAGGCAAGGCGCCTCATATCCAGAATCCATCTCTTGTGGCTTGAATTTGCCACCATTGTATTGCAACCCATTGGGTTTTTTAATACTTCCCAGGATGGTGATTCCTGCTCCATGTGCAAGCAGCAGTTACAAAAGTAGACATTTGGGGTGTTTCTATGCTTTATAAGTCCTATGCCTATGTTTTATTTTATCTGCATGTCCCTTATTTCAAATTGATTTTGGTATCAGGGTGTGTGGCCCTCCCTTTCTTCCAGTTACTCATTTGCTTTCAGTTGATTTTCTCTAAGTAGCTCCAGTGTGACTTTTCCTCTATTTAGCCATGTTGAATTACTTCTTTCTTTAATATTATCATAATGAGAATAAAAATGCCATTATGGCTCTTAAGATTTCCTATAATTTTTGTTCTCTTATTAAATTTGTGGTCACCATGGTTTCTGTCATTGTATGTTTGGAGTCTTGTAGGGTACTTTCCATACAACATGCAGGCAGAAGAAATCTAAAGGCAGAATTCTTGTCAGATGGACAACTCCCAGCAATGTGTTGGAATCTCAATTTTTAATAAAGTTAACTAATTCAACTAAGTTTCAAAGCCAATTGTGTGTAGGTAGTTAAAATAAGTATCTTATTGATGGTTTAATACTCTTTCAAGATGTTTTTCCTCAGGACAAGACATTATACCACCAATACTTTGTGCATACTAGTCATGTGTTCCACTGCTGAGCCATAATATCAGCCCTGATGGGTCATTTAGATCAAGTCTCTACCAAAGATAATTTACATTCTATTTTCCTTCCTTCCAAGAGTAATTTAGACTAAATGCTTGGCACATGTTACATTCACCATGAACAAATGCTTCATGAAGCATCTTCAGTCTTCGTTCCTGATATGTGCATATCTCATCGGCCCATGGACATCTGTCTTTTTTACCATACCTATTGATCAGCGCATTTTTTTCTGCCAGTGCTACACAAGCTTACTCTCTTATTGTGAGCTAAAATTCAAAGAGGAGCAAAATTCAGCTCATGAATTTTAAGTCCTGGAGCAGGATAGAAGAGAAAATATAACTTCATTCAACAGTTGACAAGTGAAATTCAAAACCTCATGTACATTAATATCTTGAGTGTTCTTAAAAAATATTCTAAATCAGAGGCAGATTTCTTATTAATTGCAACTCAATGATCATCCAGGAAATAATAAGCATGTTGATCTCCCTGCATCAGGCCTTATCCTTGAAATAAGGTAAAGAAATCTAAGCTAGATGTTCTGTGAAACTTCCCAAACTTTAGGTAGATATGAAGAGAAAGCTATGTTCTCTGTTTGTATAATAGAGAACTATCTTCTCATCCTGAAAAATAAGAGTAAGAAAAGCAATGTGTTTTCTTGAGATAAATGGAAAGAAATCTAGATCTGATATTTAACATTTGGAATGCAAATAGATTTTTCTAAGGTCTAAAGAAACCCTAGATATTTGTGGCCTCTGCAACCTAGGTAAGGCTCCTATCTTTCCACAACTTTGGGTTGAACTAAAGATCTAATATGGGTAGTACCCTTTTATCCCTCTGCACACTAACTAGATAAGAGGCTACCAAACTAATTCTAATGGTGTGTAAATAATTAAATACTGTATGGAAAAGAAAGAAAATACTATTTATCTCTATGTAGGTTATATGTCAATAGTTCACAAAGCCAGCACCTTTTATACTCTGTAGACATCCAAGGAGTTTGAATTTACCATGGTTCATTCATTTCTAGCTTTCCAGCAGACTGTTCCAAGTGAAGCCTCCTTAGAAAGTCACATGCCAGAAAGAGAAAGATGAGACACATATTTTTTTTATTCTTCCCTCAGATTCACATATTATGCTTCTTAGATCAGAGGAGCAAGTCCTTTTTGCAGTTCCACTTCTCCATTTTTGCTCTGTAGTCTCCTTGCAACTAGTGGAAAATTGAGTTTCTCTAGGTGCAAAAATGAACTTTCAAACACAAGTGCTCCTCGGCCTATGATGGGTTCACATTCCAATCAACCCATTGTAAGTTAAAAAGATCATCTCTGAGCTACAGTTAACACTACTGACCCCCTGTGGTTGCCCAGATAACACGGACTTTCAGCTCCCTGCTTCTTCCTCAACTCATATAACATGGAGATCCTCAGAAAAGATCATTTTAAATTTGGAAGAATAGTTTCAATTTATGGTGTGTCACTTTCTCACCGTTGCAATTTTGAAAAACCATAAGTGAAATCTTATAATTTAGTAATCATGTATGCATTCTTTATGTCTTATATTTCCAAGAGAATCTGTTTTTAAATCATAATGATAATTGTAGAATGTCAATGCCATCTTTCCTTTAAAGACGTATGCTCTTAACTGAAGATTGTAATTTTAAGTACCTACTTTATGCCATATCTTCAGTAAATAAAACACAGAAATTGTCATCCTGCTCAAAAATTATATTCTAGAGAAGAAAAAGAAAATAAACAGTGCAAATAAATAAAAGCATCTAAATAATATGATAAATGATATGCTAAATAAAGCACAAAAGGGTAATAGAATATGAAACACTAAGGCAGTTAAATTAGGATTCTCATAAAAGACTGTATTATAGTTGCTCAGATAATAGCATGCAAAATAGATCAAAGTGAAAATCTTAAGCATTACCTGCTACCTTCAAAACACTGTTAGAAATTAGTAGAACAATCATTTTAGCTATTCTGTGTACATACTTACATGATTTTCCCCTTTTCTTTTATGAAACATACAATATAACACTAAAGTTGAATACTTTTCATCTTGTTTTTTAAAATGTGTATCATCTCTAATGTCCCATTTGTTGTTTTTATTATTAGCTGTATTTATGTTAAAAAAATGAAAAGTAAAAAAGGACAAGGAAAATGTCAAGATTTATTTAAAGGAGAAGAGCTAATGCTTAATCCTTTGATAGTATTACATTACCATATCTGGGAATCTGAGAAACAAATTTGAGATAACAATATATAATATACAATTGTTGTTAATTTTCTATTCTTGTTTTTGAAATTCTGTACCATTTTTATTGTTTTTGTTGCATTGCTTTTGTCTTTGCTCTTGATTTTTGTTGTTGTTGCTATTTTCCTCTTTAAAATAAAAAGAAAAGTAAAAGACCACACTGTGATCTGTAGGAAAAAAAAATGGAGATAAACATTATAATAATGACACAACAAGTCACCTTCCTGTGTTCATGGCAGGTGCTCTCCCAAAATGTAATGACTGAGTAGCTTATAAATACGGTTTTACATTCCTGGAGCTCAAGTCCAAGATCAAATTGGTAACAAATTCCAGCACATCCTCACAGATGCCATATTCTAGCTGTGTCCTTATATGGAGAAGGATCAAATTAGCTCAAAGAGTATCTTTTCATGCTCATTTATCCCACTTATCTTTACTTTGCTCTCATGGCCATGACATTGATAAGGTCCCATCACTGATGCCCATCATGTCAGGGGCTAGGATTTCTTTTCTTTCTTTTTTTTTTTTTTTATTTTTGGCAAGCACCAACACTCAGCCTATATAGCATCACCTGTGCAGGTAAAGAAAGTTTACATTAAGCCGGGCGTGGTGGCGCAGGCCTGTAATCCCAGCACTTGGGAGGCTGAGGCAGGAGGATTGTTGTGAGTTTGAGACCAGTCTGAACTACAAAGTGAGCTTAAGGCCAGCCTGAACAGCATAGTGAGACCCTGTCTCAAAAAGACCGAAAAAAAAAAAAAAAAGAAAGTTTACATTATTTTTTGAATTCTAGACTGACACAGGAACAACCAGTACAAATTTTGGCCCAGATGACAACAACAGTATACCACATAAATGATATTAGGCTGTAGACTCCCACGCGATCTACGAGCTCCAAGAGAAGGTGACAAGAACTGTGTCCTTCTACAGGACATAAGGATTAGTAGACAAGGTGAACAAGAAGGGAATATGAAGATGGAGAATCTGTCACAGGACCAAGGATTTCACTTGATAATTTAATCTAGAGTACTACAGGTAGTTGGTTTCCACAAAGCATGGTTGGGATCAAGAAAAATTTATCTAGCAAAGCTAGAACACCTGACTATATCATTCCACTTAAGCTTGAACGTATTCAAGTTTACTTCAATCCATTAAATCTTTCTTTTTTTCAGACCAGAATTTTCACTCAGAATCTTGCACTTGCCAAGCAGACACTGTACTACTGAGCTACGGCCCTGGCCCTTTCTATAAAGAACAAGTAGAAATTGATACAATGTTAGTAGATTCAAAGAGGAATGTAGGAAAACAAACAAGGCTTTGCAATCTGCACACAAGTGATTTAGTAGCATCTATGACAGAGGAAACCAGGAGATTATATTTATAGGATTCTTCACTTTAGGCTAAAAGTGAAAAATTATGTGAACTTGGAGAAAGTTTTTATGTAACATTGGTGGACCTGGTAGTGTAAGCAAGTATAAATGTACAAGGAGTTTTCTTCTGGTGTGGGTAAGCAGTCCATAGTGTTGACAGACAAACTATTTCCCCAAATGAGTAAATTGTTCAGCAATGTTTAGACCCTTTCAGTAGAGTGAAGAAAAGTAAATTACATTAACAATTAATTTTCCTAAAGTGTTCAGTGATAAAGTACAGTTTTCAAAAGAGAAAATATGATCCTGATCCACCAAAAAAGTATAATTACATTGTTCAACTCAGTGCTTAATAAACTGCTAAAAGAGTAAACATTTTAAAGAATCAAAATATACAGTTAATTTTGAAAATGCTTTTTTAACAAAGAGCAAATCAATATTTCAAGGTTGTATCCATATTTGTTAGTTGTCATATCCCCTGGAGTTACCCTCGGAACAAAGGTAACGTTCAAATGCACGATGGCTAAATACTAAGGAAATACTAACAACAGAAAATTACCTAAAGGAAATGAATATTCCACAATTTGATTGCCACACTATTGTCTTAATTTTCAAATATCGTAGTAAAAGTTTACCCATTTTGACAAGAAATCACTTCAAAGGATCAGTTGATTTAACAAGAGAGCTGTCCAATTACTCTGGCTTTTGAAGATGTACCTAAATAGAATTTTAAAAATTACAAAACAATGAAAATCTTTTGAGAAAAAAAATGAGCAACTGTTAAGGCCATAATATTAATTTTTACCTAGAACTTTCAATAAAGAACACCAGATTGAACTTTTTTAAAACCTCTGCCATTTCACCTGTAGTACCTGATTTTATAATTGGTAAGCACTTGCAGTGTAATGAACGTATTCATCATGAGTAGTTGATTATTGTGTGTATTATAGCTCATTTATATTTGTATCTTGCCTCTGCCTCCTCCCCCATCTCTTGGTCTTCTCATTTTCAGTGATCAATCTTCTTGTTTCCTATTGTCTATGTTTTGTTTTGCACTTTGTCATTTATACTTTGAGTCTCTCATGTAGGAGAGATAAATTGTGCAAAGTTGAACTGTTTGTATTCATTTCCCTTGATGTAATTGATTCAAGGAGCAACCGTTTTCCACCCAATGGCAAGCCATTGTCCTTTATAGCATAGTACTGCTCCGTTGGGTTTGAATGCCACATTGTCATTATCCTTTCTTATGTTAATTAACATTTTCCATCTTACTGCAGAGAGAATGCCTATCATTAGGAATCGGATAATAGCTGTTAACTGTTAATTTCTGTAGCCAAGGTCCTTTAGGCATAAAAAAGGAGCCAGATCATTTTCTTGAAGGTTTTCTTCCACATTAGGTTGTCATGAAAAAGAAAATGCAACCCCTATTATTTAACATAGAAGTTGCCACTTCTGGCAATGAGATTCGTTTCCTAATAGAGCACTATGTCCTGACTATAAAATTGATCCTGGCTAAATAGGGGTATAGGATGAGACTAACCCTCATGCAATTAAGTTGCCATAAGAAATAGGAAAGCTCAGTAAAATATGTTACTTATATCTGAAAATTTGATAAAAATGTAAACTTCACTGTGTAAATGAATGGAATAAAGAGTTTCACTGCTAAGGGAATGGTATGCGCAGTGTTAGCAGAGAAATCAGTCCTATGCTCAGCCAGAACACTCCCCCTTTTCTCTCTCCTTCTCGGTCTGAAAACAAATGCAGTGGAAAATAATGGCAAAATGTTAAAGGAAAAATCCAATATGATTGACTCAGTTGTACAAAGAAACCTGGAAGTTAACTTAATGATTAACTTCCTGTTGAAGTCGAAATTGAACCTGAATATTTCTTTTAGCTGCCTGCAGGTACGTAGTGATTTAAAAGATTGGATTTGTAACCAGCTGTGAGGTTTTAAGACAATGTTTGTGGCTAAATGAATTAGCAAATACCAGCAGCTAGACAGGTTAATGTAAGTGTCTAGAAGACTGCAGTATGTTTAATGAATCGTTTTTCTCCACTATGGTTTGTTTGTTTCATTGTACCTGACTTAGTTTGGGAGAAAAAAAAGAAAATACATCTTCTGAATAAGCAGCAGTGGCTCACTAGAATTTTTGAGGCTGTCTGACTAAGCTGCACATTTCAAACCCCTCATGAACCTCAAATCTAAGCAGGAAAAAAGTCCCATAACTTGGCTGCTTATCCCCATAGTATTCCAACACTTTGTCATTTTTATGTTTCTGTATTCAACATAGGATAAGAAGCCATGTGTAGTAAAACACGGTCTTTCCAAAGTCATGACTACTTATTTTTAAAATTAATGTTATTTTATTTCCCTTTACCACCATCATCCATTAATTTGGGCAGCATAGAATGACAGAATTTTAAAATTATAACTACTTGGTAAATCATAGTAATTCAATGCCTTTTCTTTGAAAATGAAGAATAAGATCCAAGAATTTATATGATTCATTCATTGTCCCAGTGCTGCTACGTAGGAACTGTGATTCCTGACTCTTAATTCTTAATCCAACTGCAGTTCTTTCAATACTGTACCATTCCACTATAATATATCATGCTGATGTACTGAAAAGCTTAATTTTAAAATTTATTCAGACACAGACATACAGAATATATTGTCATTATCTAATTTGAATGTATTTTAACAGTTTATGATAATTGATATACTGAAAATTGTATATATTTAATGATTACATTTGATGTTTGGCCACATTCATTCACCCAGGGCTGGGGAGAAAGTTCAGTAGAATATGCACCTGCCTACCAAGTGCAAGGTCCTGAGTTCAGTGCCTGGTACTATACACACAAAAAGATGTATTCATTTATCTATAAAAAATCATTGTAGTCAGATAATGTACATGCCCAATGCCTCCTAAGTTTTTACCTTTTTCTTTCAATTCCACAGCATGAATATTTAAAGTGAGGTTTTATCACTTCAAAAAATTTGTGTGCAGGGGCCAGTAAAGTAGCTCAGCAGATTTAAGAACCTGCAAGCAGGTGCAAGGGCCAGGGGTTTGATCCTTGGGCCTCCTATGCTGGACCCACCCCCAGGGCACACTGAGAGGACAATTGAGATTGAGTGTGGTAGCGAATGCCTATAATCCCACTTCTTGGGAAGTAGTAAACAGGTGGATCACTACGAGTCCGATCTAGTAGTGAGACCCTGATCATCCTGTAGACCCTTCCCTAAAACACAAAAAAGTGAAAAAAATTGGGGTGCACAGTTTTAGGTGCAAGGGACAGTATTGCTAACAATATGCTGCACTTGGGATTGGGACTGCAGACAAAGAGCTATGGGTAGACAGCTACTCCTCAGCTTCTGCTGCTATGAGAGAAACAGAAGCTTAGGGAGAGTCCAGGGGAGGAAACTAGGACACTGGGAATGTGCCATGCCAGGGTCCTCATGCCCTGGCATCTTCCTTTCTCTTCTTGTGCGTCTTGGCCACTATGAGGTGCACCAGCCTCCTCTAACACACCATGATAATCTGGGTCATAAAGGTCCAATGCAACAAGACCCAGAGACTGTGGATTGAAACCTCTGAGGCCATGGAGAAAAATAAATTTCTATTATTAAATTGATTATTTCATGTGTTTTATCACGGAAACTCTATATTGATGTCCACTGAAAAACATTACTCATTCTTTTCCTTTCATGTGCTTGGTCAGTTTCTTAGTAACTACCATTTACCATTCTCTTACCTACATTTGAGTTTGTCTACTTTATGTAAATAGAATCATGCAGTATTTGTATTTTGTATAATGGAATCACAATGTTTGTCCTTTTGTTGCTAGCTTCACTTAACATATGAGTAAAGCACCAAAATTCATCCACGTTGTTACAGAGGGTAGGGTCTCCCTTCAAAGGCTAACTATTCCTCTATTGTATTAATGTATTCTATTTCCTTTATTCATCTGGTCTTTTGGATTTTTCCATATCTTAGCTTTGGCAAGTGATAAACTAAAGAACACGGGGCTAAGACACTAATTTCATTTTTTTTTTTTTACTTTAAAGAGAAAAAAAATAAGAAAGTTGGAAATGATACAAAATTTCAAAAAAAACCCAAGATGATAGGAATTAAAAAACTGTTATATAGTGTATATAGTCTTTGAACAACTTGTTCAGATTTTGAGATATATGCATGTGAAATTGGTCAAGAGACAGTATTAACTGTTCCTTTCAATACTTATGAGCATATTCCTAGAAACAAATAATTGGGTATGTAGCATTTGTACTTTTTTAACTTTTGAAAATTTGCCTCACTGATTTTCATACAAACTACACCAGTTTGCATTTCTATCAGTAATGTATAAAAAAAAATGCATGATCTCCATGACTGTGTAGACTGTTGTCTTCTCAGCACTAATAGGAGCACTGTATTAGGTGTGAGGTGACATATTTTGGTTTGGTTTGCATTGTCCTGATGATTCATAATGCAGAGATATTGAGATTCTTTTCAGACTTCACTGACTGTCATTGTGATCTCTTTGCAGAAATACATACTTTTTATTTTTTAATTTAAAGAACATAAAAAACATGCAGCATTTTAAAAGAATAGGAAATTAAGAATAGTTATTATGTTGCATAGTGTTGTCTCTACAAATTAAAAAGGTCACATTTTTAAATTTGATTACTTTTGTTTTGCTTTTCTTTTACTATGAAGAGGTAGGAGATTATAATGTCTATTGAATATAAATTCCCTCCTCTGAGGTATATTTATAAATATTTTCTGCCATTCTTTGTATGGGCTTCTGTCACTGATGATTGTTCATTACACAGAATTTTGTTTCAGTTTGATTTAGTCAAGTTCATCAAAGTTTCTTTTCTTGGGGTTTTGTTGTCAGATCCAAAAATTTTGCTATACATGTTGCCCTGAAGCGTGTCTCTTTTATTTATTTATTTATTTATTTATTTATTTATTTATTTATTTATTTATTTATTTTTATTGAAGAACAAATAGCAATGAGACAGTTTCAAGACAAATTAACAGCACAGATTTGATAAATTAATACATTGCAAACAGTTTTCATAGAGTTTTGGTATCGTACAAGTTGCGTGCATGATATTATACTTAGAGACATTATTATAGTAGATGTCGAATATTACTTTACAGGTCTTATGTTCATATATTTAATCCATTCATAGTTGATTTTTTTCATAAAGCTGAAAGAGTTAAATTTCATTCTTTTACATGAAGGATCTAGCTTGTCAACAAACTTTTGTTGAAGAAATTGGCTTTTCCCTATTTTGTGTTATTGACATTTTCAGTTAGGTAATATAAATTTGTTTATTTCTAGAGTATTTATTTTGTTTCATTATTTTATATTATCTGTGAAATGATATTTCACTATCATGCTATATTAATTATTGCAGCTTTCTAACATATTTTGAAGTCAGAAAGTGTTAAATTCTTAGCTTTCTTTTCAGTAAGGATTGCTTTGATTATTCAACTGCTTTTATGTTTGTATGTAAATTGTAGCATTTTTTATTTCTCTAAAAACACCACTGTAATATTTATAGGGACTTTTTAGAATCTATATATTAATTTAGATAGTAGAAACTTTTAAAAAACATAAATTCTTCTGGTCCTTGAAAACAAGATGTTTTTGCCTTTTTTGTCTTATCTTTTTTAAACTTTTTTTTGACTTGTTACTACAATGTTTATTTTTTGTGTATAGTATACTATGTCTCATTTGTAGACTATGTCATATACTCTTAGATATATCATTTGCTTGGGGGATGTTATGAAAATGATCTCTCCTTTGAATATTTCACTGTGTGTGTAAATAAATACAATTAAATTTATATATTGACTAAATTTACTATAATTTTTAATCTGTTTCAATGTGTGTGTGTGTGTGTGTGTGTGTGTGTGTGTGTGTGTGTGTGTGAAGCTCTTCTTGGGACAGTCTACATGCATCATCATGCTATTTTAAGAGGTACTTTTGCTTCTTTTCTTACATATATTATTTTTACTCTTTTCATTTGAGTAATTGCTCATGTGAAGAATTCTTGATTTCATTCTAAAATTTATTTGCCTGTTCTATTGAGTATAATAGTTATCTGTAGCCTTGTCATATATAACCTTTATTATACTGAGGTAAATTCATCCAATAACTAGTTCATTGATTTTCTATTTATTGTAAAAGGGTATTAAATGTTTTCATTTTCTCTTTGTCAGTTGAGTGTCTCATTTTAATACTTTACTCTGTTGGTGTAATTTTTCACACAAGCTGATTTGCATATACTGAATCATCTGCACATCCTATAACAAATTTTTACTAAATATTTTGCAGGACTCAGTTTGCTAGTATCTTGCTCCATAGATTTGCTGACTTTCTATTCTATTTGCCAAGGCTGCTAGTCTATAGTGTTCTTCTCTTCTCTTGTAAAATGCTCTTATAGTTTTTAATTTAGGGAATTTATGGCCCATACTTCAAGTTTGGAAGTATTCCAATTTCTGTCGTTTCTTGCAAGGATCTTAAAATAAGTAGTGTTACTCTTTTTTAATGTTTGATAAAATTCTCCACAGCATTATCTGATTCTGAGTGTGCTTTGTTGGAAATTTTGATTGTTGACTAGATTACCTTATTTATTATTGGCTTGATCATGTTTTCTGGTATTCAGTATTCATTATTAGTAAGTTGTATGTTGGTTGAAATTTGTCTTATTTTCCATGTTATCCCTTTTGTGTCATATAATTGTTCATAATAGGCTCTTATGCTTTTTCTCTAATACCAACAGTATCAAGTGTACTATATTCTTGTATTTTTTGTATAGGATATCAAACCCAGAACTTTGTACTTAGCAGGCAGTAGCCTGTATTGCTGAGCTATATCCCCAGCCTACACTGTTATTTACTTCATGCCTTATATTTTCTACTTTTTTTCTCCTGAGGAACTCTAAGAGCTTGTCAATTATCTTTTTCTGGTAAATCTCCTAATTTCAGTGGTTTTAAAAAATCCTTTTCTGTTTTTTATTTTGTTTATATCTATTCCAACCAAGTTTTTTTTTTTCTAATTTGTTCTTCTTTTACTGTTTACCTGAGGTATAAACTTAGCTTATTTGAGATAATATATATGTATTTCCATTTTTATACTGCTTTTGAAGCTTCCACTAAAAATGGAAATTTTGTGATATTATTCTACTTAATTTTGAAATATCCTAATTTCTTTTTGGATTTTGAGCGGATGGATAGTTATAATCATTATGGAGACAAGATGGTGAGTCAAATATTGCCACAAGAGAAAAAGAAACTTGTTATATAGTGATAAAAGAATTAATCAGTCAATACATATAATTGGCATAATATATATATATATATATATATATATATATATATATATATATATATACACACACATATATATATATCTGTGTGTAAATATGTATACCCAATATCAGAGAACACAACTCTATAAAATAAACATAGGTATAATATAAATCAACAGCAACATGATAATGGTAGAAGATTCAATACATATCCTTGTGTAATGAACTGAACACCTATATAGAATATCAAGAAGGAAATAGCAGGCTTGAACAACTCTACAAACCAGATAGACCAAACAGACATGCAACTTGTATTGAACAGCCATTTTGTATATTTGATGTAGCAATTAAGCAAAATAGTTTATTTTTCTTCTACTAACTTTATGTTGTTTAGTGTTTTAAGTAATGGTCAATCTTTTGTATTTTTAATTTTAAAGAGAATATAAGATAGTGAAAGAAAAACAATTAGAGATGATGCAGAATAGAAAACAATGAGTAAATATGAGTAAATTTCTAGCTTTACTTGTGTTATGACCACTTATTCACTCATTGCCTTTTAGATATCAAGTCTTACACCCTGCACCCTTTAATAAGGAATTTATTTCCTCTTACTGTTTCCAACTTCACAAAACATAGTCAACCTGAGAAATGAATCTGCTCCTGTGTCAGTCTATACTCTTTTAAAGGGTGGTGGAAAACCCCTCATGTAACAGAGACATCCTGATTTACAGCATACTCTGTGAAGCGTGAGCTATGTCAGAATCCACACAATAACTAAAATATAAAAGACAAAGGACAGAGCAAATCTGGAGTTCAACGTTTTTATAAAATCATGTTTACAAAAGATGTTTGGAAATAATATAGTCATTTATAACTCCCCAAACCAAACCCTTCAAGTAATTACACAGAAAACCAATTGTTTGGTTTTGTTGAAAAACTATAACTGGTACTAGCTTTTATATTAAATTCTTATGAGAGCCAAAAGGGTTTACCTTTATTTGTTCTCAAAATGTATTAATATTTTGTTAAATTTTTGAAAGAATATTCTAGAAATAGTTACAATGAGAGATATAACAGCAATTTTCAGTTACACAAACTGATTTTCAATGTCAGGAGTTGGTGGTTTCATTTTATTTGGAAATACCAGTGAGGGAAACAAATTATTTTACATTTGAAGTAGTATACCCCTAGAGAAATCATTTCAAAACTTCATACTTTTGTTGCATGTGTTTATGAAACAAAGTATAAAGTTATTTTTAGCAAAGCAATATTAAATGGAACTAATGTTTCATGTTCATTCATGTACCATGTATAGCAATGTTAAATTCAAAGGAGAAGTTTGACAGGAATAAGGGGAAAAATGATTCTGTAGGACAATCCAGGCGGGAGACAGGAAATTCATAATTAAAAACAAATTAGGTAGTACTAATTTATATAACACTGTATAAAACTACCATGTATCAATAGACCTCTAAACAGCAGGAAATTAACATATGAAAGGTAATTTTAAGATTTTTTTCATGCTTTGATCTATGATGATGAAATTATCTTATTTCATAGTGAATAACAATATTTTACATCCAGAAAAGCAACTAAAATATTTTTTATTGGTATACTTTGCTGTAACACTGAATTATAGCAACTTGGAAATTGTCTAAAGTCCTAAGGGAATGAATACTTAGGAATTTCATTTATAAGCCAAAGAAATAAAACATCAAATATTGCTTCTAAAAATTACCAAATATATTTAGATGAATTTCCTCAACACAGTACAGAAAACTGTTGGTGTTATCACTGAATTGTAAAATATTTAAAATGTTAGTTTGACTATTACTATCATTTTGCATTTTATATATATTCAATATATAGTATGTATTGCAATTGAAGAGTAATATCAGCTATTGTACTCCGCCTGATCAACAGTTATTTGTTTTTAAAATTGTGACTAGGACATATACACAGTAAAGATGAATTCTCATATTCAAACAAAACTAACTACATGTTTGTGTTTTTTCTGGGAAATAAAGTAGTAGATTAAAACAAAAAGAATGGTTGGAGAGGTAGCTCAGTGGCATAAATACCTGCCTGGCAAACTAGAAGCCCTAAGTTTCATCCCTGGTACTAAATAAATAAGCAAACAAATATAAATTTTTAAAAAGATACTCCGTATAGGACTCTTTGTATATAAACAAATGGCTTATATTAATGAAGAGGAACTTGGTGTTTCTCTCAGTTTGACTAAACCACAATTAAATTACACTTCCCTGGAATTTTATCCTGAGGCCATGGACTAGAAAACTTTGAGATATAAATTATACTTCTGCTTCTTTAACAAGCAGTCTTCTAAAATCTATGAAGGTCTTTCTGAAGAATACAGGTATCCTTGGGAATTTCACTATACAAAAGACAGGGCTTCTCTGACTGAGACTGTGGAGGGATGGTAAAAGTCTAACTTTTGTAGGCCTCAGTTAACAAGCTCAGGTAACCTAAACACATTGGGAGATCTCTTTCACTAACATTTGCCAGGAATTTTCCTTTTGCTCATCCCAGTCTTTAAAATTCCTGCCGTATTTTGGTTCAACATTGTTGAATTAAACCTCTCTCACATACTGCAAGGATTTTTCTGTTGTTGTGCCTATAAATTTTTATTTTTTTATTATAAAGCAAATTAAAAAATAATATGACTTAGAGACAATCACAAGTTGTAAAACATGAATGTCATTCAACAGTGGTTGCTATATGGCATAAGGTTTTTTTCAATGTAGTTACTCAGATTACTAGATATGAGCGAGTAAATTGGTCAAGATAAAAATTTAAGCATTAACTTCTGTCTTCAAAAAATGGATAGAAGGGGCTGGAGAAGTAGCTCAGTGGAATAAGAGCTTCCGTGGCAAGTGCAAGGGCCTGAGTTCGATCCCTGTTTCTGCAGAAAAAAGGAAAGAAATTAAAATTAATAGTACACTCATGTTAGCCATCCTGTGTATATACATTCATAACTTCCCTTCCTATTTTTCCTTTCTTTTCTGCATTCTCTCATCCCATTCTTTTCTTTCAAATAATTTCTTTCCATTTTATTGTATCAATTGTATACACAGATTTTATTTACTCTTGCAGAATTCAGCTGAATTCTACAAGAAATTTGGAGAAGATTTAATCCCAATGCTCCTCAAACTCTCCAGTGAAATTGAAGAGAAAGCAATTCTCCATAACTGATTTCTGGAGGCAAGTAGTTCAGTAATGCCAAAACTAGAGAAAGGCCCAACTAAACCAGAGAATTATAGTCTAATCTCCCTAATGAAAATATATGCAAATATATTCACTATAATACTAGCAACTACAATACAGCAAATTATCAGGAAGATTATGTCATGGCCAGGTCAGATTCATCTTAGGGAGTCAGGGATGGTTCAACATATGAAAATCTATAAATGTAAGGTACCTTATTAACAGAGCCAAAACAAAAACAACACGATCATCCTAATAGAGGCACAAAGAGAGCTTTTGACAAAGCCCGACATTCACTCATGATAAAAACTCTACAGAAAATTGGAAAGGTGATCATTACCTCAATCTCATAAAAGCCATCTATAAGAAACCACCTGGCAAATCATTCTAAGTGGACAAAAATTGAAATCTTTCACTCTAAAATTAGATAAGTATGTCCACTATCACTATACATATCCAATGTAGTTCTAAAAACGTTGACCAGAGCAATTAAACAAGAGAAAGAAATATATGGAATAAGAATTGGAAAAGAAAAACCTAAATTTTCATTGAGGACATGATATTCTGGAAGGAAGACCCCAAAACTCGACCAAGAGACTCCTAGAACTAATAAATTCAATAGCTTGAAGTATACAAACTCAACACTGAAAATAAATCGAATTCCTCTACGCAAACAACAAACTCACTGAGAGAGAAATTAGGGAAACAACATCCTTCACAATAGCATCCAATAAAATGAAATACATATGAATTAATCTAACAATGGAAGTAAATAATCTGTACAAATAAAATTACAATACCCTGAAAAAAAAGAGATAAAACAGGATTTCAGAAAATGAAAAGATATTCCTTCCTCACGGATAGGAAAAACCAACATTATGAAAATGTCTATATTTACCAGAGTCTTAAATAAAGATTTCTGCCCAGAAAGATTTGAAAGTTAATATAACACCCTCAAGAGTAGTTCAGTATTAATTTATATTTCTTAAGTACCTTCTCTGTGAATTGCCCTGAAAGAATTCAAGTACTTCAGTCTACTACTTCAATCACCATTTCTTCCTTTAAAATAACAAATACGAAAAAAATAATTAACAAAGAAAACTAGTGAGCTAATGTACTCAACATATCCTAATATTATTAAGATAATAACCTAATATTATTTGGGAAAATAACCTGCTTTTTCTATTTTGATAATACCATGTTGTTCAAAACTAAAAGCCTAAGTTTTAAATGAGATTATGTATTAACAACAGAAAAACTAAAGTTGGAAAACAGACTATGAAAGAATATCTACACAACAGAAGTACCAATACCAAATAAATACCATACTGGCATGCCAGAATTTTACATTAATAATAGAATTGTTAAAGAAAGAGGGAAAGAAGTTATATAGTGTCAGCAACTAAACACCCAAATATGCTACAGTGTAATTGAGGCGGCTGATTGTTCAATACAAACAAAGCTAATGATGCCTGGAGAACTATTCAGTATGAAATATGCCAGTGAAAAGCCCAGAGCACCTGACAGACAAACGAAGAAAGTAAATGTATCCAATTTTACATAATATTTCATGTTGAACAGATCTTAACAAATTATTTTTTCTCCTGTTACCTTCTAAATTTTCAGAAGCATATAAGAAAGTAAAATGAAGTTAAGTTTTTAGTAATTCAGGCATCTTTTTTAACTTATGAACTATTCCAATGAGAAAATAAAGTAGTTTTCTATAAAGACACTGATATCAACTGAAACATGTGGGACACGTTTTAATTCTCTGATAGGATGGGTTTTTGTATACACATGAGAAACATTTTACTGTACGGAGCAGCAGTATATTGATTAGTGCTGAAAAGACTCAGGGGCTGCATCAAGATAGCAATAGAAAGACAGTAAGCAGGCTATTTATAGTCTTTCTATGGGCCAAATGTTACTGCTAACAAATTCTGCCTAAATCAAAATAATATACACACATCAGCAAGAAAATACATGTACCACACATGCTGCTCTGACATTATAAAGAGAATGGACGAGACAGTCCTTTTCTGTAAAAGGCCGTATGGATGGAACTCACACAGATTCTACCGAATCAAAAATCCAAACTCGTAAGAGTGCATCTTGCTGTGAAAGGATGAGCAACCATACCTTCACCAAAAACATGTGCTGCATGAAATATTCACAGCCACACAATTCATGAGAGTCAAGTTCTGGAAACCAATTGCCCATCAGCTGTAAAATGGTTAAACAAATTGTGCTGTATAAATGCAAGGAAAAGCTAAAAAACAATGTGAAAGAACAAATAACTGCTAGATTGAACATCAGTGAATGCCAAACATGTGTCAAACGGAACAAGTGAGACATACAAAAAATATTCTTCAGGAGTTTACATTTACATAATTCAAACAGAGCAGAATTATTTCATCAGGAAAGAAAGCAAACAATAACTGTCTTTATTGAGGACTGAGTTGAGTGAAATGTGAATGAAACTTTGGCTATTTAGTATTTTCCTCTTTTGTTTATATACTGGCTATGTAAGACATTTACTTTGTGAAAAATTATGGAGATAAACTCTTATTATCTTTACACTGTATATTTATACATGAAGAATTTTAGCCTATCTTAAAAAGAAAGTGAATTTTAAGTCTATAATACCCTTACATTTTTCAAATAATCTTTAAACTTTACAAGAGATATCTTTTAACAAAGCTGATATAGGTTAACACAATAAGCTTGAAAATACAAAATAATTCAACTTGGACCTCTATAGTGGTAAAGAAAACTGTTTTTTAGTGAAGACAAAAATCAATACAAAATCAAGCATTGGAATCCAAATGTTATAATGCACCCAAAATACGATTAAAAATTTGGACTGGTTCCTTCAGCAATATAACTTTCTATTTGAATACTATTTTTAATTGCATTAAATATTCTAACTACTGACTACTATGTTGTACCTCAGGGAGAGAGTAAATCCTTCACAAATGCTAGTTAATTTCTATTCACACAGTGTTACAATCATAGATTTAAATAGATATTGGGTCATAGATTGCATTAGGTTCTTCCTGTACCTACATTGAGACAAAGGAGAGAGGCAGAAGAAGGGAGGAGAAAAGGGGAAGAGAAATGGGAAGGAAAGAGGACAAGAAAATGGGTGGGGAGGGGAAGAGAGAGACTCAGGAGACAAAGAACCAGAGGTATTCACTTGAATGGAAGGCAGGGTTTTCATTTAATGCCTTTAAAGCTAAAGACAAATTCCCATGTTTAAAACCTAAAGATAAATTCCTGGTTTTTAGAGTGCAAAGATAGGGACACAGACTACAAAAGACAGAATATCCCTTAAACATTAACTTCTCCTACACAACAAAAGTGCAAATACCAAACAAATATGTGAAAATATGTTCAACATCACTGACCATTTGAGAAATGCAAAATAAAGCAATACTGACTCCTCTCACTCCAGAAGAGTGGCTATCATTAAGAAAACAACCACAAAAAAATGTGAGGTGGTACAGAACAAAGAACCCTTCTCCACCATTTGTATGAATGTAAACTGGTACAATCACTATGGAAATCAGTATGGAGATTCCTCAAAAAGTAAAACTAGATATTCCATTTTACCCAGCTACTCCCCTTCTTGGTATCTCTGCAAAAGAATCAAATGAATCATACCACAGTAATATAGTCACAACTGTGCTTGTGACGGCATAAGTTATGATAGTTTCTTACATTCAGATAGTCTTACTAAAAATAACTACATAATTACACATTCAGGAGTATACTTTATCCTCAAAAGTATGTTAGTCTTAACAATATTATAAAAGTCATGCATGACGGTATACTGCATAAAATAGTATTAGTCATTTCCATTTGAAAATTACTTTAAACTGTCTAGACAGCTTATGAATACAGTCACCATCCTGTCATGACTGACAGCATTCTCCAGCTATTTAAGCTCACGTCAGTGTCACCTCTTCATGTGACTCATGGAAGCTAAGATGTGATCGTTGGTTTCCACAATTCCATCTTCATTAGTAGTGAAGCACTTCATGGTAAAAGATTATGATCATGTAATTCTGTCATGAAATTAAATTTATCTTACAGAATTTGCTTTTGAATTCCTAAACGTTCAAGTGGAATACTAACATAATATCCCATGCCATGATATTTCACTGAATATGAAAAATAATAAATATATTTTAGTTCTCTTGTTCTCTCTACAAAATGTAGTGAGAAGCACATAATTTGAATCTGCTTTGCCAAGATATCTCATAATGTAATGCACGCACTAGTTTATCTACTTGGGCTATTTTCATAAGTTTATTGTCTTATTTGACTTACTAGAAATAGTGTACTCTTGGTGGGAAAGTAGACTGGCAAAACCACTATAGAAATCAGTGTGGAGATTCCTCAAAACACTAGGATTAGAGGTCCCATTCAACCCAGCTATTCCCCTCTTGGATATTTGTACAGAACAACTAAAAACATACAACAGAGATATATGTGCACCTATGTTTATAGAAGCACAATTTGTTATACCTAATATATATATTTAGTATTTAGTACAAGGTCTCACCACATAGATTGTGCTCATAGTGATCCTCCTGTTTTCAGCCTCCCAAGCTCTGGGATTACCTAGTGTCAATTGCTGTCTCAGTGTGCCCTGGGGGTCAGGCCAGAATAGCATGCAGGGAACTGAACACCCATCCTCTGTGTCTGCCTAAGTAGGAGCTTTACTCCACTGAGTGATCTGGCTAGCCCGGTCATAACAAAATATTGAAAACAACCCAAGTATCCATCAACTAAAGAATAGGTAAAAAAAAAAATGTGTCTTTTTTACAAAATGGAATATTTATTTTTATTTTTATTTTTGACAATGGAATATTATACAACTATAAAAAGGTAAACTTGAGGCTTTTATAGGCAATGGATGCAAATAGAGACCATAAATATAAGTGATCAGAATCACATATGTAAACACCATACTGTCTCTCTAGTATAAGAACCTGAAAGAGTAAATGAAATCCAAAAGATATGACAGACACTGTGTAAGGAAAAGAAATGTTCATAGATAGGAAACATCTGGAATTAAGGAAAGAATAAATGAAAGGAAAAAGGAAGGGAAAGGAAGGGAAATGCAAGTTAGGTCAGATAATTGTACTGCTGATGTCTAGTGGTCTAATGAAAAGAACAGTTAATACTTAATTCTTTTTTCTTTCTCCTTATTTTTAATTTTGACCAACTTTTCATGCTTATATCTGGTAATCTGAACAACTTTGAAGATAACAGTATGCAGTGTAACAAACATTGTTCAAATCCCATCATTTTGTTTAGTGAAATTTTAGTTTCTAGTCTCTATTTTTTATTCTCTAAAAAATAAAAAGGGAAGAATAGCATACATTTATAGACTTTGATATGACTGTCTCAGTTTCCAATAAAATGTTAGAAGTCACAATGTCACAAAAATTATGAAAAATCATTTTAAAATTAATTTATATTTGTATGTGTATTTTTTAGACAATAAACTTACAGTTAATAAAATTGTATAGTGGTGTGTTATTATTAGAGGGAGAGGATCAACTATTCTTTGAATCTTACATAAGGAAAAATTAGCTGTTCTATATTTTGATCACCTTTGTGTTACTTACTTAGTTATTTATTTCTTTACTGTGATTGCTCAGCCTGAGCTAAGGGCAGAGCTGGTGCAGCAAACGGTGCCAGGGTAATGAACTCCAGGCCCCACGCTTGCCTAAGCAGGCACTTAAGACAGCTCAGCTATCTCTCTGGCCCTCTTTATTTTTTATGAAGGAAAATAAAGTTAGTTTTAAAAATAGATATTACGTTGCTGCAGAATTAACGATGTTTCCATGGGGCCTTAGGCATATCAAAAATAAATATCACAATGGCTATTTTATATATTCATTGGAGGTTATTTTTCTTTTCCTTCTCAGGCTATATGTTCAAATTCTCACAAGCAGTTTGAGAAATTAAACTTTCCTTCAATTCAGATTGAATATGCCAGAGAGTATTATTAGTTTTCAACTGAAACCAGAGGCATTTTTTCAAATTCTGAGTTCAGTTAAGGTTTATGAATAATACCTAAGAAATATATATCAATTGATACATTGTATCACCTTGATAAGTTTAGACATTTAATTAAGTAACTCAGCAGAGAGCTGAGGTTCTTACTTTGTAAACATCTTTATCCTATGCAAGAGGGGGACATGGACATTGTGTGAGTTCTACAGCCCCACCCAAGGGTACACTGCATATAATTTAAAGAGGGTAGAAGGGCCTGATAGAGGATACAGCTGCCGCCCCTGTCCCTGCATTTGGCTGTTTCTTGCCACTATGAACTGCTGTTCCCTGTTGTATACACATGCCTTGGAGCCAGCTGAGTATGGACTGAAACCTGCAGGAACTGTGAGGTAAGTCAATCTTCCCTTCCTTAATTTTGGGTGCTGGGTATTTTGTCTCAGCAATGAGTGAAAAGCAACTGAGACATCAATGAAGGTAAATTTAGGAAAAAGTGTATGAAAAGTATCTATGCCCATCTCTAAATTTCTGTTTGTACTGACTTCAACACCATTCACAAGGATTATCCTCTTCTACTTAGAATGCAAATTTTGAGGTGGTTGAACTAAGTTACCAATTTACATCTCTCCATTTTAATGAGGTAGTGAGATATACAACATTAATTTTATCATCTGTACAATGACATTTTCAACCTTTACTGTATTAAAATATGCAGGATATATGGAATTGAAGGAGAACATTGATGAAAAATATTAGATCACTGAACAGAAGAAGTAAATAAATGTTAGATACTGATCAATTGCCTAAAATCTTCCTTGTGATATAAAAATTAAATTTGAATTAATTTTAGTTATGATTGTATGATAACTGTGTTACAAATAGCTTTCCTTTTAAATTTATAAGTAATTAAATTCTAGTCTTCCATTAAAAATAATATTTCAAAGATTATCTTGCTTTAGAAATGCATATTTGTATCAAACAATATAATTTGAATTTCCATCTAAACCAGTAATATAAAGTATGAAATTTTACCTGAATATATCATTTCATTTTCCCTGGAATTTGGAGGTAGTAGGTTATCATAAATCTCAGAGGAAAATTCTAGTTCCAAACAAATGTAAATTTGTTCAGCTTAAGGCTTCTCCCAGGTATCATAAATTCAGCATCTTCAAGATTCTGCAGAGAACAGGGATAGTTTTTCTTTCTCTAAGATGAGTAATCTTATATCTCTTTTTTAAAAAAATGCAAAATAATAATCCCTGCGCCATACACAGCCTCTCCCCACAGGCCAATTCAAGAGTTCAGACAGAAGACAGCGATCAGTAGACCCGGAAGCCATGTTTCATTCCTGTAAGCCTTGAAGAGAATAGCATATTAGACATCTATTTTGTTTAAATGTCTTTTATAGCCTTTGAAAAACAACACCTGTAATAAATATCATATTCTGAGTCCTGATATACTTGGCTAATACATGGGTAGCAGACAACATGGCTCATGGAACTCTTCTTATCCCAACATTTTCTGTTCAAAAAACGTATACAGCAATCCTTCAAATGAATTTCCTTTGAGGCATTTAATAAAACCTACCAGAACATCATCGTAAATTCACCTTCAAGAAAGTAACGTGAATTCAGCAAACTCTACTTTGTCTCTCTTCCATCTATATGAAACACCAAGCTTGATTTGAAAGATATTGTTGATTTTTTAGTTTTAAAATTACTTACTTATATGATTTTCTGCCTTAAATTAAAGAAAAATTTTCTGATATAACTAAAAATTATTTTATTGTACATCTTTAAATGAAGTATATTCATTAAGATAACACATTTAGAATAGCGAAGGTGCCCTTACACACTGGTGCATATGTAGTATAGAGTGAGTTTGGGGTAGTCTAGCCTGAGACTGATGTTCTGTGTACTGACAAAATACATAAAGTAATTCAATTTCCATAGCTTTATTCATATGATAAGTGACACAAACTTTATGCCTAGCTCTAAGAGTTTCTTTTTAAAAATTAAATTATATAGAGATATGAAAATTATATTCTATGTGAAAGGCCAATTAATGATAGTTTTACTAGACAATTCTCAAATGATAGGGTTACATCATGAAGAGCTCTAAAAACTTCCTTTGGAAAATTATACAAAAATTGAACATTTTCATTCCAAAATCAGGAGTTAAGGATGTTCACCATCACCACTCATATTCAATGTAATTTGGAAATATTAATCACAGCAATTAAATAAGAAAAAGAAAAGCAATAAGGATAGGAAATGAAGAAATTTAATTATCACTAATTGCAGATAACATGATGCTCTGTATAGAGGGTCCCAAAAACTTGACCAAAAGACTTCTAGATTTGGTAATCAAATTGTTCATCTAGTTGGATACCAACTCAACACTCAAAAGCACCGGCAAGTCTGGGCATGGTAACACATGCATGTAATCCCAGCACTGGGGAGTTTGCAAACAGGATTACTCTGAGTCTGAGCTGTATAATGAGACCCTGTGCCAAATACATAAATTAAAAGAAAATGTCTAAAGCATTGTCATTCCTATACAATGATAACAAACTCATAAGAGAAAAATCAAGAAACAACACCTTCTGCAGTATGATCACGCCAAAACATATATACTTAGGCATATATGACGTGAAAGATCTTTTTATTTGAAAGTACAGTACTTTGAACAAAGATATCAAAGATGATATCAGAAACTGAAAATACATCCGTTGTTTTGTGTTAAAAGAATGAGTATAGTGAAAATGCTTATACTTCCAAAATTGTTAATGGTTTTATGCATGCCAATAGCTTACTGCACAGAATTAGAGAAGGCAATTATAAAATCCTTCAGAATTTAGAAGAGACTTAGAATATAAGAAACAATTCTGAGTGACAGAGGCAAGAAGGGGGCACCACAACCCCTGATTTGGAATTATTCTGCAAAGTTACAGTCATGAAATCAGAATAGTACTGGCAACACAGCAGACCCAAGGATCGCTGGAACAGATGAGAAGACATAGAAACAACTCACTGGAAGAAAGATAGCCTCTTTGATAGATGGTGCTGGGAAAATTCACTTCTCATTCCCCAAAGGCCAAAACTAGATCTAGGTCTTTTGATATGCAGTTAACTAAAATCCATATCAGATAAAGATCTAAATACTAAATCTTCTGAAGTTATAATTGGTACAAATCTTGAAGATGTTGATGTAGGCAAAGACTTTATAAAACAAAACAGAGTTGCATAAGAAGTATCATGATCAACAACTATGTTGGCATCTCATAAAAATCTTTTGCACAGCAAAAGAAATCAACTCCAGTGAAGAGTCAACACACAGAGTGGGAAAAATTTTTTACTAACTTTACCTCAGACAAAGGACTAGTATCTACAAATACAGAAAACAAGAATTTATAGTTTTCCAAATTTAAAGAGCCTGTCTAAAAATGGGCATCTAAAATGAACAGGCATTTCTCAGAGGAAGAACAAAGTAAGTATACGAAAAAATATACAATATCACTGGTCATTTGAGAGATGCAAATTGAACAAATGCTGAGATCCCATATTAGTCTAGAATAATTGTTATTATCCAGAAATCAAACAATAACACATGTTTTGGAGCTATAGAATAAAAGAAAAACTTTTCTACTGCTGGAGGGAAAGTAATATAGTGCAACCAACATGCAAATCAATGTGGAGACCCCTCAAAAAACTAGCATTAAAAGTCTCAATTGAGCCGGGCATGGTGGCGCACGCCTGTAATCCCAGCACTCGGGAGGCTGAGGCAGGAGGATTGTTGTGAGTTCGAGACCAGCCTGAGCGACAAAGTGAGCTTAAGGCCAGCCTGAACTGCATAGTGAGACCCTGTCTCAAAAAAAAAAAAAAAAAAGTCTCAATTGACTGATCTATTCTTCTGGGGAAAGAAGATTTAAAAACAACCTAGAACCAAGTTCTTTCCACACATATGTTTACAGCAGCACAAATTGTAATAGATAAATCTTAGAAATAGTCCAAATAACCATCAGCCAAAGAATCAATAAAGGTAATTGGGGGAAGGGCTTATATGATGGAGTACTACTCTGTATAAAGAAAGATCAGCTTGAGATATTTTTAGGTAAATGGATGCACTTGAGATCATACTTTTGTGAAATAAATCCAATGCATATGTTTAAATATTGCATGGTTTTGCTGGCATGAGAAACGAAAACTACATTAGGACTGGAATTTATAAGAGAATTAGGAAATGGGAAGAAAATTATGATGTGGAAGAGGAACAAGGGAATAGAGCAAGAGGAAAAGAAAAACAAAATAATAGACGGAGAGCATTGAAACAGTGTTTTTATAAATAAGGAAGGAAAGAGGGATTGAAGGGAGGGTAACAGAATGTCAAAAATCAAGCAAGATATATCACAGACAGGTAAATATTAGCTATGATACCTGTGATCTTGTTTGTCCAAAGTATGCCAAAATATTTTTAGACAAAAAACAACAACAAAAGCAAAAGCCTTTCTCATTATATTTCCATTTTCTCTTAAATGATCAGTCAACTAAATGACTGTACTATAAAAGTGTTACTTGTTGTCCAAAAGGAAATTAGAGAACTTTTATCTTCACACACCTCTGTACAATATTAATATACTAATATTATAAATCATTCATTAATATTCAGATAATGTACACATTATAAATACTATTTTTTGCTGCACCACTTACTGAGAAACTGAAATACAGAATGTGATTTGTTATATTTCTATTATTATCTTTTTGTACTGGGGATTGAACAGGACCTTGTGTTTGCAAGGCAAGTGCTTATGCTGCTGAGCTACCTACCCAGCCCAATATAGTTTTTAGTTTTTAAAGAACACAAAATACTGATAGGGAAAAAACAGCATTAGAAATGACATAAAATTGCATTAAAAATATAATAGAAAATCAACTATGGTTTCTGTATCACACAATGTTATCAGTCAAATTAGGTATTCAGGTCACCAAATGTAAACACACACGATTGGCTTAAAGAAGAAAAGGAAACACAAAAAGTTGTAAAATAAAATAAAAAAAAATAATTAACAAGAAAAATATTTTAAGCAACAACTTCTGTTTTCAAAAGACCTGCAGAAAACAGCAATAGAATTACTCAAACTATTCTATATATATTTATAGAATATATAATATATTCTATAACATATATATAAACATATATATATATATATATATATATATATATATATATATATTCTCCCTTTTTTCATTTGTGCTTTTCTTCATCCTAATACTTTCTTCCCATTGAACAAATTATTTCCCCTTAACTGTATCTATTTTTTTAGTTTTATTTTTTTAAATTTATTTATTTGTATTTTAACTTGAAGAGTGAAAAATAGAAGCAAAAACAAATAGAAAAAATAGCATAAACAGGGGAACATACAACAATACATATGTTACAGATTTTCAAAACATGGATATCTACTTTATATATATTTTTTTAAATAAAACAATCCAACACAGATCAGCAGTCCACAATAGAAATGGGTTATCCACACAAATTGTTGACTTGAGCCATTCACAGCTCAGTATATTAACATGACTTTATATACCTCCTTTTTTATACTTTTCCAATGGATAGTTAAGACCAAGTTAAAGCAAGTCCTATACAACAAGAAATGTAGCCTTTGTAACAGATAAGGTCAGTCAGGCACCCTCAGAGTTTATTCTGTAGCCCTGTACCACACTTTGTGGATCCCTTGTCAGTATCAGCTGTATGGATGAGTCACAGACATTGCTTGACCAATTTGCTCTCTGTGGAAGCCTGAGAGAAAGTTTTCTCTCCATGTGACTCTCCTTAGGCACACTATGCATCATCAATCCTATTGCTCTGTGGCCCCATAATCTCCTTGATTAGAGAATTTGGGGCCCAACTGAATTGCATGATGTTATAGTACACATTCTCCTATGTCCTGACGCTTCACTGACCTTGAAAGGCTTGGCCCTACCTTCATGTGTGAATTCAGCCAGGTACAATCTCTGGAGGTCCACAGGCATGTGTGTTTGATTCCTTTGTTGAAGATCAGGTGGCTGAGTGTGTTTGTAGAGTCCTCTGCATCTTCTAATCTATTCCACTGACCCTCAGGTCTATTTCATTGCCAATAACATGCTGCTTTTATCACAGTAGCTTTGTAGTATAATTAAAGTCAGGAATTGTAATGACTCTTACCTTGTCTTTGTTACCCAGGGTTGCCTTTGCTACTGTAGATCTTTTCTGATTCCAAATGAATTTGAGGAATGATTTCTCTAGGTCTAGGATATATGTTGCTGGTAGTTTGATAGAGATTTCTTTAAATGTGTACCACAATTTTGAGAGTATGGCCATCTTCACAAAGTTAGTTCTTTCTATCCATGAGCAAGGAATATCTTTCCATTTTCTAAAAACCTCTGCGATCACTTTTTTCAGAGTACTGTAATTTTCCATGAAAATATCTTTGACTTATTTCATTAGATGAATTCCATTTTCTACTGTGCTATTGTAAAAGGTATTGTTTCAGATTTTCCCCATTTAGAATTATATTCATCATTGGGTTGTCACACATGCTTTTATCAAATTGAAGTAGAGGCCTTCTCCAATTTTCTGTAGGACTTTGAACACGAATGAGTTTTGGACTTTGTTAAAAGCCTTTTCTGCATCAATTAACATGATCATGCAGTTTTTAAATTTTGCTCTATTGATACAGTGTAATACATTTATAGATTTTCTGATATTGAAGCATTCTTGCATCCCTGGGATAAATCCTACCTGGTCATGGTGTATGATCTTCTTGATGATTTGTTGTATTCTATTTGCTAGGATTTTATTGAAGATTTTTTGCATGTATATTCATGAGGGAGATTGGCCTGTAGTTCTCTTTTTTTGTTGTTGTTGTCTTTCCTTGGTTTTAGTATACTTGCCTCCAGGAATGATTTTGGGAGAACTGTATGCTTTTCAATTTCATTGAAGAGTTTGTGGATTGTAGGGATTATATGTTCTGCAAATTTCTTGTAGAGTTCAACTGTGAAGCCATCAGGGCCTGGAATTTTCATTGTCGGCAGGGTTTTATTACATTTTGTATTTCATTGGCTGTTATTGGGTTACTGAGAATTGTTCTATCTTCTTGATTCAGTTTTGGTAATTTGTACCTTTCTAGGAATCTGTCCATTTCTTGTGTGTCTTCTATGCTGTGAGCATAAATATTCTCCAAGTAGCTATTTATAATCTTCTGAATTTCCACTGGGTCTGTATGATTATACCGTTTTCATTCCTCATTGCTGCATTTGACTTTTTCTTTCCTTTTTTCAATGAGGTTAGCTAGTGGCTTATCAATTTTATTTGGTCTTTCAAAAAACCAGCTTTTTGATATCTTAATTCTTTGAACTGTTTTCTTCATCTCAGTTGAATTAATTTCTGCTCTAATCTTTATGCTTTCTTCCCTTCTTTGGTCTCTGGGTTTGGTTTTCTCTTCCTTTTCTAGATGCTGGAGTTGCAGCATTAGGATGTTTTCTTTATTCCTGTTTTGTTTTCCTAAGGTTTGAATTCACAGCTATGAATTTCCCTCTGAGAATGGCTTTCATCGCATCTCATAAATTCTAATAATTTGTGGACAAATTTTCATTGTATTGTAGATATTGTTGAATTTCTTGTTTAATTTCATCTGCGATCCCTTGATTGATGAGTAGGGTGTTGTTTAATTTCCATGTAATTAAGGGGTTTTTCTGGTTTCTTTTTTTGTTTATTTCTAGCTTCATTGCTCTGTTTTCATATAATATGCATGGTATAATTTCTGTTTTCTTGCATATACTTAAGTATAACCTGTGGACCAGTATGTGTTCTGTTTTATAAAAT
The DNA here is from genome assembly GCA_004027165.1 of Ctenomys sociabilis. Classification (NCBI taxonomy): domain Eukaryota; kingdom Metazoa; phylum Chordata; class Mammalia; order Rodentia; family Ctenomyidae; genus Ctenomys; species Ctenomys sociabilis. Next base: position 35,649 of record PVKA01001128.1, on the reverse strand, counting down.
GATGCATGTGTAGCTGAAAAAAATGTATATTCAGATGTGGCTGGGTGGATCACTCTGTGTACGTCCACCAAGTCCTTTTTTTCCAAGCTCTGATTCATTTCTGCTACTTGTTTGTTAAGTTTTTGTCTGGTGGACCTATCTTTTTGGGATAAGGGTGTTTTAAGGTCTCCTATTAAGGCTGTGGTATTGGATATTATATTTTTCATGTCCATTAAGATTTGTCTTATACAGTTGTGTGGTCACATATTTGGTGTACACATGTTTCTGAGTGTTACCTCTTCCTCTTGAATTTTTCCCCTAACCATTATATAGTGGCCTTCTTTGTCTCGTTTGATCATTCTTGGTTTGAAGTTGAGACTGTTTGAGAACAGGGTTGTTACCCCTGCTTTTTTCTGAAGTGCTGGGGTATCTAGTATTGTTTTCAATCCTTTGACTTTTAGCCTATGAATTTCTTTATGAGTTAAGTGTGTTTCTTGTATACAGAATATTGTTGGATTTTGTTTCCTAATACAGTGTGCCAGTCTACTTCTTTTAATTAGTGAATTGAGTCTATTTATCTTGATGGTAATAATTGAGATGTATTGACTTATGATCGACATGTTATTTAACTGTTGTTGTTTACTCCTTTTTGTCCTGTGTTTAATTGTTTGCCCTATTTAGTGGGATCCTTCTGTTCTCATTGGTGGAGTTCTGATCATTTTGATCCCTATATAGAACATCTTTCAGTAGTCTGTGTAGGGTTGGCTTTGTCATCACAAAATTCTTTAGTTGCTCTTCTTCATGGAAGTATTTCACTTCTCCATCAAACTTGAAAGAGAGATTTGTAGGGTATAGTAGTCTGGGCTGGAATTTGTTTTCATAGATGTCTTAAATTACTCTGCTTCATGCTATTCTTGTCTTCATGGTTTGTGAAGAGAAATCTGCCACAATTCTGATGGGTTTTCCTTTGAATAAAATCTCCTCTTTCTCTAGAAGCTTTCAGTGTATTATACTTGTGCTGGATATCTGGGATCTTGACTATTTTATGTGTCTTAGTGTGTTTTTGGTTGTGTTGAAGTTATTTGGCAATGTGTATGCTTCAGCAACCTGAATGTCAGATTGTTTCCTCATATTTGGGAAGTTTTCTGCTATTACTTCTACCCATATTCTTCTTATATCATTTGTATTGACTCCTTCATTCTCATTGATGCCAATTATTATCACATTGTTCATCTTGGTGTCATCTTGCAGGTGATGGATTATTTTTTCCTGTATCCTCATTGTTTTTAATGTATCCTTTCTCACCTTTTCACTAGCTGCACCCAAGTCTTCAATATGTGAAACTCTGTCTTCACTGGATAAATTCAAACTTAAAAGATGTGCACTTTCACTGAAATGGTCTTTCAGGCTTGTGTTTTAGATTTTAAGTTCCTCTATACCTCTTTCACTCTCCTTCATGTGATTGATTTCTTTCATGTATTACTCATGCATGGAATCCATCATTTTTCTAATCTCCTCTATTTGTTTTTTAAATAAGTGTCTTATTTAGAATCAGCTATTAATTCTTTTATTGCAGCATTTTTTTCAGGTTGGGTTTCCTTCATGTTTCTATATTTGTTTCTTTACTTCTGATGCAATGAATTCAGAGATTTCTTTTTTTTTTTTTTTTGTTCCAGAAATTAATCCTGCTCTGTGTTCCTCTATACCTTTCTCCTGTTGTTTCTTTATTTCGGAGGCTATTAATTCATACCTTTCTCCTGAACTAGTGTCCTCTGCACTTGTTCTGGAGTGGTTTGAGGAATGAGACTGCGTTTTCCTCCTTCTCTTTCTCATTAAGTATAGCACTGACCTCTGACCTTTGGTGTAGAGCTTTTGTGCAGTTATAACCTCAGGACCTAATGAAATTCAGGTGCACATCTTTTAAGTTTGAATTTATCCAGTCATGCCTGGCTCTGGTCTAGGTGTTGTGTTCCACTCCTTCGTGCTGCAGCCCTTGGAAGTGAACCTATGGTGCTCCTCTTTTGTGGGGTACAGGGGAGCAGAGAAGCTCTCCCATACACTGGGCTTGGGCTGGATGGGAGGGTTGGAGGTTTTCCGATAGAGCGAGATAGCTGGGCAAATAGTGTCCCAAGAATGCTCACTCAGGGGCTGGCTTGGGCTCAATCCACAGAGATCTAACTAGCGGAGGGGTATGCAGGAGCTCACCCCCACAATTGCTGGGCCTGAGCTTAGGCTGGATGGGAGGGGTGGAGGTTTTCAGAAAGAGCAAGAGAGTGGTGCAGAAAGGTTTCTGAGAATGAAGCTAAAAGACTCCTAGCATCTCCATTAAATTTCATACATAGTTTTTCAGGGTACATCATTCAGAGTTGGAAGTGGTTTTCTTTCAGGATATCAGCTATCTCACTCCAAGCTCTTCTTCATTTGATGGTCTGTGTTGAGAAATCGGCTATAATTCTATTGGTCTTTCCATTATAATTGGTCTGTTTCTTCTCAGATATTTCAATAACTTTTTGGCTCAATTCCTGGGATCTTGATTATTGTGTGTCTGTATGAAGATTTATTCTGATTATGACTAGATGGAGTTCTGTATGCCTCACCTAATGGATGTCAGATTCTTTTGCCATGGTTGGGAAATATTTGACTACTACTTCTTCAATCATTTTATGTCTTTTGTGTTGACTCCAGCTGTTTCATTGATACCTATTCATCTTATATTATGTCTCTTGCATTATCTTGTGGCTTTTGTATTGTTATTTCCTGGTTTTTCATTTTAAGAGATCTTACCTATTGTGTTAACTAGCTGTAATGCTGTCTTCAAAGTCTGAAATTCTATCTTCTGCTTTATCAAAGTAGTTTTGCCAACTTTCAATCAAATTCTTATATCATAGCTATCTGGGGTTTTTTCATGGATTCCAATTCTTTTCTATTTGTTCATTCAATGTTTCCATCATTTTCTTATTCCCTTGTTTTTTTCATCTATATCCTCCTTAGATATATTGAACAGTTCTTTTATGATTGTTGTCATTTCCTTTTTTACCTGAGAGTTTGAGATCTGATGCTATTGTTTCTTTACTTCAGAGGCTATAATCACAGAAATTTCAGGTGTGTGATTTCCAAGTTCTCTAGGATCTTGTCTCCTAGACTTGTTTCGGGTGGGTTAGAGGTCTGAGATTGCCTTTTGTTCTTTCCTTTTCTCATTTTTGAAGCCTACATGTTCTCCCTAACTCAACAGCAATCTTAGTGTTGAGGTATACATGAGCAAGGCTCGCAGGAGTGTGGGAGAGAATGGTAGGCAGAGCACATCTCTAGCTGTGTTGGGTTCTATGTGGGTTCTGCTTCATTGGTGGGTGGGCGTAAGCTGCAGTCCAAGAAAGATGTGATGGTGATGAGTACAGCCCAAATTTCTGAAAGGCTATTCCATGGTGGATGGGTGGAGGGAATGGTTCCCATTCCTCCTGCAGGCCCCTATAGGAATCTTCCTAGACAAATGGTTTCAGGTCCCCACAGCAGTGTTCTAGGTCTCTCCATCAGCCTCCAGTGTGAGGATGGGCAGCTGGGAAAGTCGGGGTGGCAGGACTATGGCCTCCTGCTCATCCATGCGGGCTCCAAGACAGGGACAGGCCTCCAGAGCCCAGTGGGACTTTAGCAGTATGTGATTTTTTTAATTTCATTCAAAATGTTTATGTCAGCCAAGATGGTGCTCATGGAAATCTAGCATAGTATTAAATTTCATGTCTACCTAAAACTACTAACGCACAGTTCTGAGGCTCAGAGCGTCATCAAGTTGAGCGGGAAATCTTGATTTCAATTCCCCCTGCTAGTAAATGGAAGCAGAAATAAACTAAGTAAGATCCTGAATCCAGTAGCATAATTGCCCAGCTATCTAGTCAATGAACAAAAAGGTGCACAATAAGAGTTACAAAAGCTTCCACTCAATGAAAATTACTGATAGAGAATAGTGAAATATGAAATATTAGAGATGATGAAATCATCTGATGTGGGCACTAGAGAAGCCATCATAAATTAATTAACTAACAATTCCATACAAATACCTAAAATTTACTACTGATAACTATATTTTTCTTCTTTATTTAAGAGATAGTACTTAGCTTCCTGGCTTCTACTAGACATGAATAGAATTCTTGAAGGGAAATGGTACATTTAAACTTAACATTTAAAGATTTATTACAACCTAAAATGAAGACAATCTCTGACTCAAATATCACAGTATTTAAGTGCAGACAATTTCTAAGACATATAAAATAATAATTATTTTGTTATTTTCATAATATCATTGTAGCATATGGACATACTGAAATATGTAATTACTGAATGGAGATATTTCTTCCATAATGTATTCAGATTTAATCAGTTATTTGTTCATTTTTTAAAAATTAATCTGTGTTTGGCCAAGAATGAAGCATCTCAGTTAAATGATGAATGTTCTGCTTTTTGTAAGATTTTACACATATTCTATTGCCTATCCCATAAATTTGAACACATGCCTTAAACATTTTTTATATCTATTTATTTATTTGTTGTGGAACTGGGGATTGAACTCAGGCCCTTGTGCTTGCCAGGGAAGCACTTATTCTTCTGAGCCATCTCCCCGGCCTCTGTCTTAAACTTTTGAGTGTGAAAAATAATAGGTACAATATTATATCATAATACAGCATTCTAAATTATATTTTAAACTCCATGGTAGAAATAATTTCATAAAATTTAAGTTGAAATGGCAAATTAAATTTTATCTATACACTATTTGAAGATTTAAAGTAAGTATTAATAGTATCCCTCATACAAGTACATTAATCCCACTTCAAAATATACGCAGCTGGGCTGGGAGAAAGCTCAGTGTTCTAAGCACCTGTCTGGCAAGCACAAGTATCAAGGTTCAATTTCTAGCACCACATCCTGTGCCAGCCCTGGAATCCCAAGTGTAATGTGCTAAACACTGAAACAGGAAACGGTGGTGCACACCTGTGATCCTAGCTCTGGGAAGACTGAGACAGGAGGATCACTATGAGTCCAAGCGACATAGTGAGATCCTGTACCAGATAAATTAATTAATTAATTTTAAAGAATATGTGCACCTATACTTTGATTTTATTTGAATTGGTATTTTCCCAAATCCTCTCAATTTCAATTAAAACTATTTGTATTCTCCAGTGTAACACAGGATAAACTTCTCTGTTATTTAAATATTCTCCAAACATTAGTTAAGGATGGGACACCATATTCTAGTAAAGCAAGACTAATATTTTTAAAACAATATTATCAATATTATTGACTTTACATATTAAGTAAAAGAATATTCCTATTTATATGAATTCAGAATTTAAATTATTTTTGTAAAGCTACAACGAGTATTTTAAAGTTCAAAGTTAATTCAGTGCTGTTAGAAAAATATACATGTGAATATCCTCTAATTAAAATATAAAGTCAATAACTAAAATAGTTTTTGGAAAAATTTAAATAAGTTTCACGATTCAAATCTATCAATGCCTTGCCTGAAAGAAAATTTATAAGACAGAAATTCTAATGTTTGGGGGAAGATATTTTAGAGGGTCTGCATTCCTCTGATCACACATAAAATGGCCATTAGCAGATGAGAAATATTCACGAACCCCAAGGAATTGATTTTCATAAGAGCTTTCAGCAGTAACCATGTCTAAAATTGAGGGTTTCTCTTGGGGCATTCCAGTAGCGAGGAAGGCCACTACATACTTAAGTTGCCACTGAGCTCAACGTCACAGAGAAGGGATAACAAAGCCCCAAGAGTACAATCTCTTCTATGGAGGCTTCTTGTGATCAATCAAAGGTGACTCATGATGAAAAGTAAAAACAGCTAATGTTCACAAAAAGCATCGTGAGTGGGAATTAGCTCAACAAAAGACAGGCTTAGACTGACTACTCTGTATTTAGGCCAGTGTAATGATCTGAAATGTGCTTAGCTGTATCCAGTGGAGGGGTTTATGAAAGAATACAATGGGATTGCAAAAATGAGTAATCAGTTGCCTCATTGAAAAGGAAAAAAAAAATGGAATGATTTGAAGTAAAAACATATGGATTAAATTGGCAATTGTAGCTGAAAGACTCAATTGAAAGAAAATTATAAAGAATTTAATCAGAAGTGAATTGCACAGAGGTAAATATAAAATGTAAAACGGATAAAAAATGTAGAGAAGCAAATGCTTCTGTTTTCAGCCTCGCAAGCGCTGGGGTTACAGGTGCAGCTCACCACTCCGAGTCTCAGTCACCGTCTCAGCGCACCACGTGCGAGGCACTATACAGCAGGCAGTGGACCGGACCCCACTCCCTGTGTCTGCCTATGCAGGTGATTTAATCTACTGAGCTATCTGGCCTGCCCTGATTTTAATTAAAAATGACAAAGAAAATTGTATTTGTGTATCTAAAGGTAATATATGAAAGCTGGCTCTGAGCATTGTACTAAAATTAGTCTAAAAGCTCACATAAGAATGCTTAATTTTTTTGGCACTGTTAGAAAATTGAAAGGCAATAATGACAATATAAGTAAATAAAACAACTATATGCTTTAAATTGAAAAAACATTTCTAACTACCTTAGTTTTCAATGACACATTTAAAAGCAAATCGAGTAAAATAATTATATGTTAGCGCAACAGTAACACAGAGACATTCATAAATTTAAATGTATACATTAGCAAAGGGCAATATTAAACTAAATATACAATAAAACATTGCATATAAAATAGAATAAATTCAAAGAAAGAAAAAACTGATAATAAAGCAAACAATGGCTTCTGTTTGACAAGAGTAACTTCTATCAGCAGAGTAGAAAACAAAGAAAATGCAAATTGATTCTTCAAAGTCAACTTTTTAAAAGATTCAAATTTCTAGTAGCTGTTTTAGAAAATGTGGGCCAGAAAGACAACACAGTGATAAGCAGCATCAGTTCAGCTTCTCTAAGATCCTGAGTCCAGATGCAAGCCTAAGCATTTTACAAATCCCAACCTTTATTCATGACAAAAACGCTACAGGACATCGGAACAGAAGGTCTGATAAACCTCATCTGTGATGAACGGACCACCTATGGAAAACTAACATCCAATATCATGATAAATGGTAATGTGTTAAGTGAAATCCTGTATTACTCATAATTTTTCCATTTTAATACTATTTCCTACTCTCTTTATAAAATAAATACAAACAAATGATCAAAAACAGCTTTCTAACTAAAATCAGGAACCAGAGAAGGACGTCCACTATCACCACTCCTGTACAATATAGTTCTCAAAATATTACCCAGAACAATTTAGACAAGAAAAAGTAATAAAAGGCAGGATTAGAAAAGAAGAAGTAAAATAATCAATAATTGAATATAACAAGATTCTCTACATAGAAAACTTCAGCAAAAGACTTCTAAATTTAAAAACCAAAAAAAATCACATAACTGGATACAAAGGCGACACATAAATATAAATATTAAAAATGAATAGTATTCCTGTGCATCAATAACAAACTCAATAAGAGAAAAATAAAGGAACAACTCCTTTCACTATAGCATCAAAATAATGAAATACTTAAATCAATCTTTTGAAGATAGTAAAATATCTTTACATGGAATGTATAGTACTCTGAAGAAAAATGTCCAAGATAATAGCAGAGAATTAAAAGATACCCCTTGCTTTTTGTAGGAAGAACCAATATAGTAAAAATGTCCACACTTCAAAATAGTTTTTTGTTTACTGCAGGCCAATAGCCTACTTTTCAAGATTAGAGAACATGATCTTAAAATCTTTTGGAAGCAGAAGAAATTTGGAAGTGCAGAAGCAGTTCAGGGCAACAAAGGCAAGGAGGGGTTAGCAGTCATCGACTCGACATAATACTACAAGGATGCTATGATAAAGCACCAGAAGAGTGCTGGCAAATAAAAGAGACTCCAGGGGCACTGGCACAGATTAGAGGGAGTAGAAACAATTCCACAGAAAGTTAGCAACTTTGTCTTTGAAAAAGTAGCTAAACACCCTCACAGAAAGAAAGATAACCTCATTAAAAATGGTGCTAGAAAGGCTCACTTTCCATATGCTAAAGGCTAAAACTAAACCTGTGTTGTCACCTATGTCTGTCACCATACACTAAAATAAAACCAAAATACACCAATAATCTAAATGTTAAAATAAGCGCTAGCCAAATAGCTCAATGGATTGAAGCATCTGCAAGCATCCCTGAGCCTGGCATGACAGTCTCACCCCAGGGCATGCTGAGAAAGCAATTGAGACTGGACATGGTGGCGCATGCCTGTAATTACAGCTCTTGGGAGGCCGTAAACAGGTGGATCACTAGGAGTCCACTCTACTAGTGAGACTCTGAATACCCTGTAGACCCTTCCCTAAAATACAAAGAAAATTAAAATAAACAAATAAGTGTTAAAATAGAAAGACTAAATATTTTAGAAGATACGGTAGCTAGAACTCATGAAGACATTGGTGTAGGAAAAGACTTTATGAAGTATCTTTGTGATATGAAGTATCACAGAGACCAACAATTAGGGTCACATCTTATTAAACAGCTTTTTTTGCAGCAAAAGAAATCAATCGAATTTAAAATTCAGTATATGTTTATTATGTATTTATTCTCATTAAAGTAAAAAAGAAATTAACAGCAGAGTGAAGAGTCTACACATGGCATAGGGAAAAGTTTTTGCTAGCTGTTCTTAGATAAAGGACTATTGTGTATAGTACATAAAGAAATTTTAAAAATCAAATCTCTAAATTTAAAAATCATACCTAAAAGCAGACACCTGAGATGAACAGACACTCCTCAGAGGATAAAGTAGAAACAGCAAGTAAATGTTCAGCATCAGTGGTCATTGGCAAGGTGCAAATCAACCCAATTCTGAGACTCCATTTTGCCCCAGAAAGAATGCCTGTTATTAAAAATCACCCAATAACAAATGTTAATGGAGTTGTGGGGATAAAGGAACCCTTCTCCCTGTGGAAATCACTGTATAGATTCCACAAAAGCTAAAACTTGAGCTCCCTTTGGCCCAGTTATTCCTCTTCTGGGTATCTCCTGTCTCAGTTACTTTTCTCATGTTGGTAGGACAAATACCCGTCACCCAAAATGAAGGAAGCAAAAGTTTATTTATCTCACAGTTACTGGAGGTTTCAGTCCATATTCAGCTGGCCCCAAGGTAGCATGGCACATAGCAGAAAGCAACCTTTAATGGTGGCAGCAAAAAGCAAGAGCTCAAAAAGAGTAGCAACAGCTCAAGCAGCTAACTTCTCTTTCCTCCTTACACTGAAACTCCGATTACCTGCCCCAGGGCAGGTGTGCCATCCACACCCACAATAATCAATCGCAAACTCCAGAAGCCCCCCCCCCCTCAAGACTGCATGAAGCTTTTGGGGGGCAACTATACACAAACCATAGCACTTCTCCAAAGAACTGAAAGCATCATACCACCCCAGTGCATACCCATGTTTATCACAGAACAATTTCTGATAGCTAAATCTTGGAAACAGCCTATTTCTCACCATGATGAATGAATAAAGAATATGCAGAGTTTTTGTATAATGGAGTACCACACAGTCACAGAGAAGGATCAGCTTGAGACATTTCTAGGGAAATGGGTGCACCTTGAGAAGATATTCTTAAATGAAATAAATCAGACATGAACGTAAATACCACATTATTTCTCTGGTGTAATTAATTGAATCAGTAAATAGGACTCTGAATATGTAATAGATATTGGGAAGTGGGAAGAAAATGCTGTAATGCAAAGAGGAACAGGGAGGGGAGCAGAAGAAAAAAAAAAAGAAAGACAAAAACAAGACAATGGAAGGAAAAGATGGAAACAATGTTTTTATAAATAAGGAAGGGAAGAGTAGTTGAGGAGAGGTGAGTGCATGGGAGAAAAAAACAATAATCAAGACATATCATGTACAAGTTTAAATTCCCTATAATGAATGTGGTCATTATGTGTATCTAAACTGTGCTCCTAAAATTAATTCAAGTATTAAAGAAAAAGATTAAAAATAGGAACTATGAGAAAAAATATAAAAAATAAAGAAACTGTAGACAAAACTTTTTGATCAAATAAGGCTGTTTTGCTCAATAGCGACACAATTCTCAGTGTTTGAAATAGCAGCAAATTACTTCTACTCATTCAAATTAAATTCTTCATTGCTTTCTACCTCTTTAGATACCCAATCCCTTTTTTTCTACAAAGGTTTCAACTAGAGAATTAAAAATTGCTGAAACACATAGTAGCTCTTAAAACAACTTAGTATACAGCATGTATTTTTATGTTGACTTTTTTATGCATTAAGGACAGGGTCTACAGGGCCTCACTATGTAGATTGGATTTGTAGTGATTTTCTCCTCTTCAGCCTTGCAAGTGTTGGGATTACAGGCGCACACCAGCCATAATCAGTCTCAATCTCCCAGTCTCAATGGTCATCTCAGTGCTCCCTGGGGGAGGGGCCAGCATGGCACACTGGGGATCAAACCTCGTCTGCTGCGCTCTGCTGAAACAGGTGCGTTGGTCCACTGAGCTATCTGGCCGGCCCCCATTTTATGTTTACTTGATCCAAGCATGTCAAATAAAGATTTGTTAAATGTGCCTGAAAATACAATACACAAAGAATTACAATCATATATAAGTAAAGAACAATCTATATTTGTACTTTAATACTAAATTTATGAAACATCATGAAATCAATACACACTAAACTTAGTCTGTACAATTATGAGAGTTTTTCCATGTGCTGGCTCTTAACATCCAGATAGTCATTAATACAGCAACCTGGTCCTTGTGTGCTGCACATGCAATCTTAATTTCTTTTCTAAAGACAGGCAGTCTAGTGGGCTTTCTCCAATATAAGACATAACTTAGGGTCCCACCTAAGAGGATAATGCCATCTGTTGAAAAACCATAATGTTCTTTCTCTTTGCCTCTAGGGTGCACAATGTTTTGACAGACTATAGACATATAATAATTTATATGCACACTAAACACACATGTATATGTCTATGTATATTTACATATTAATGTGGGAAGTAATTTCTACAAGGAATAATCATAGGAGCAAGAATCTGGTAGGGAATAAAAGTAATCAATTTGAATAATTCTTTTTTCTTTTGGCAGAACCGGGGATTGTACTCAGACCCTTGTGCTTGCCAGGAAAGCACTTATTCTACTGAGCCATTTCCCTGGCTCCAACCATCTCCGCAGCCCCCGAGTAATTCTTATCAACTACCATAACAGATAACTGAAAAATTCCATGAAGAATTAAATGAAAATAACTTTGTCAAAACAAAGCGAGTGAAATACTACTATAAGTAAGTATCTTAACAAAATGAGAAGGTGGAACTTAAGTAAGATTTTTACATTTTTATCATAGTCTGGCTTCCAGCATGAGGTTTTGTTTGCTTTTTTCCCCCATGACCAATCTTCTGACACAAACAGCATTGCCTGATTACTTCAATACGCTCATGCCTGTTTGCCCAACACAACTCCCTGACTCTGAATTCTGAATCTTAAGAAATTTTCATAAGATTATTTTCCAGAGGCTTTGGGGAAGGAGCAGCAGTAGCACAGAGGCCAAAGGATATAAGAATATCAATTTTCAGAGGTTATGTCTAGTGGTAAAGGGATCACTCATTTGTGTTAACACAATAGTAAAAAGAATAAAAGCATATTTAGGATACAGAACAAAGATAAAAAAAAAAGCATAAGAGAGTTTAGAAACAAAGAACTGATTCTTCTCATATACACAAGTTTAAGATAATAAAGAATACATTTAAAATTAAAGATTAAGATTTTGCTAATTGATCTATTTATTGTTTGATTGGGAATTACTATATGGCTATTGATTAAATAATTGGATCCATCAACAGAAAAACCAAATACAAATAAAACATTACCTAAGACATTGTTTCATAAGAAGCATGGCATTTAGATTCCACATATTTGTCATTCTATTAAATGAGAAATATAAGGCCCAGGCAATAGCTCAGTAGAATAAGCGCTTGCCTGACAAGTGGAGGGTCCTGAGTTCAATCCCTCATACCACAAAAAAAAAAGAAAAGAAAAAAGTAAAAAATAAAAATAAATGGAAAATATATATAGTAACCAACCAATAATCATTTAAAAATTATAAAATATCTCATTATTATCCATTTGTACTCTTCCATATACAGAGAAAAGGATTATGCTGTACTTTAGATTACATGTAATTTATAGTGAGCTGCGGAAAAGTAAAGGAACTAAGCATTGTAAATATACAGAAAATTCACTCATGTGCAGCGATAAGCACAGAGCTGCATGTTGCCAGGTGTTCATGGTATTGCCTTGAGTAGCTTGTGAACGAGCCCTCTTTTCTCACTTGAGAAGTTAATTGTACTGGAAAACAGGAAAAGAGTGTGAATATCGTTCTGTTTTAGCAAAATTTTTGCCTAAGATAAACATCAAATGCTCCTGCATTTCTGTTCATGATATGTCATGAAACTGCTAATCTAGGGCGCCACCAGGGTTTAAAATAATAGAAAATGAGCACATTCGGATTTGCTTATCCATGCCACCAGGAACTGACAGGTGCTCTTTAATGAAGCTGGCAGTTCCTAAAAAAAGAAACGTATAGTAAATATGCAAAAAAGTCACTGAACTGTTCAAGATGAACTTATAGAAAAAGATACTTAGTTGAGTAAAATGCGTGTTGAGATGTAAAATATTATTTTGTGGTGAAAGAACATCACAAGGTCCCCACTCTCATTGTCTTTAAATCTCAGCTCTACATGGTGACGATTCTCGTGTACTCGTGTTTTGTGAAATAAGTGAATATTTCACTTTCCCCTAGAGATTACAGTGCCTTTTGCATTTATCAAGAGCTGTAAAGATATAATCTGACTTTCTGACCAAAAATAAGTGAATACAAAAGTGTTTTTCACTTATGTTCTGGTGAAGAACCAAAATAACCAGTACAAACCTGTATTAATCCATGGTAGTGAAATTCTACTGTAATTATTTCTTTTAGTTAATGTACATTCTGATAAAATATAGACCCTATCTAGAGGTAAAAACTGTACCATTTTTATCATGTCCAGAGCTGAAATAAATATCAAAGAAGTACAGAAGATTACAATAACAAGGCTTGAAAGTCCTAGGACCGGGGAGATGGCTCAGTGGAATAAGTGCTTCCCTGTCAAGCTCAACAGCCTAAATTCAATCCCGGGTTCAGCCAAAAAAAAAAAAAAAAAAAAAAAAAGAAAACAAATACTGCCACTCTGTAGTGGCTCATTGTGTTTCAAAGCAAGGAACCAAAACAACCCCTCCTTTCCCAAAGGAAAGGAGAGAGTCAGAAATTTCAGAACACTCTAATGAAATGCATTATTGGATTACAAAATAGTTCATTGAAGCCATCATCATTACAATAGCTGGTTCCTTTGATGTATCGCCTCCAGGCATGATTAAAGATTTAGCAATATTGTTCTTACATCCTGAAATGTGAAAAATGCCTAATCATTTGTTCAATAGTGTAAGAATTATTCATAATCAAAAAGCTGGGGAAATACTGCCTGCATATAAATTAAACTGCCACATTTATTTTCTGTTCATAATAGCACTCCTCACTTCCAAAAAGTTCAAGTTTAAAAAAGAGAGAATATAATACTGTGTGAGAGAGAAAGAAAAGCACTGTGATATCAGATTGGAGCAGAGTAGAGAAAAGCACAGATAAGACATAGCTCAGATTCAGATTCTGGATTATTTTCGGAATGTCAAAATAGTCATCTGGATGTAGCTCTATCGTGTCCTAAATGATGACCTTTAACCTTTTTCTTTTAAACTACATAGATCACCTTGTTTTCATGACATAATACACAACAATTAATATCACTCCAAACAGGTCTGAATTTGAAGAATCTGAGAAAATGTATTTTGGGGAGTATTATAACATTATCAGAAAAATTGACTTGGTTTATCCTAATTTGAGATTTAGATAGTAACAAAGCCGGTACCCAAATGGCTTGTAGCCTTGGTGGGATAAGAGGGAAAGAGAGGCTTCCTGCTTGCTGAAGCCTGGTCCACCACACCGTGAACATTGCCTTGGTGAGTACTGACTGTGACAGACATCTCTACAAACTGTAAGCTGAAACAAAACATTACTCTTTTAACTTTAATATCAGCTAGTTTGTCTCAGCAAGGGGAAAAGTAAGTAAGACAAGCCTTAAATATCAGAAGAATGAGTTGTTGACAGAAAAAAAAAAAAGATTATAAGTCACCAACTGTCAGAAAATCGCCTTATATATCTCATTTCTCAAAATATGAATAACCTTTACTTGAGCAAGAACTAGATGCTAGGATGAAGTATGCGCTTTTATTGTATGCTTAATAATATAAGTCTGTTTTCTCCTTGTAATAGGATTAAGTGCAGTGCAAAAAGCTTAAGTAGATCTACCAAGTTCAAATATCAGTTAAAAGATAGTAAAGATGAAAGCACAGAAGCTCCTGAACCTGCTCTTTGAGGCTATACGCTCTAGTTGTATTATTATTCATGTGAAGGTCAGGGAGTATTTTCTTCACACAAACCATAGCAAAAGAAATCACTAGCCAATCCTCATATCACGTGATAAGAAATGTATGTGCTTGAATTTTGCTTGAAACTGATTATGGATGATTAGCATCAGTGTCCCAAAGAAAAACTACACCAACTGGTTTTTTTGTTTGTTTGTTTTGTATTTCAGGGAAGGGTCCACAGGGTGTTGGAGGGTCTCACTACTAGATCAGACTCATATTTGCAGCCTCCCAAGAGCTGGGATTACCAGCATGCCACCACGCCCAGTCTCAGTTGCCCTCTCAGCACACTCCGGGGACAGGGCAGCCACCGCAGGCCAGGGGATAAAACACCGAGCCTCTGCCCTAATTGTGGGTGCTTTAGTCCACTGAGCTATTTGGCCAGCCCTACACCAACTGTTATTAAATATGTCAAGAACTGAGTTTAATATTTAAGTTAATATTTCATATATCTAGGCTATTTTGAAAAAAATATTAGGACTATTTCCACTAAAAATGAATTAATGTGTATGACTTTAGCATCTTTTCTCTGAGAATTTTCATTTTAAAATCCATATACACTTTGTCTATAGTTAAGATTTGAAAGAATTCAGGTTCATTAATTTCATTCACTTACACCTGGGACCATGCAGCACTGAAATAAAAATTCTTCAATGAACTTCATGAATGAAGATATAAGTGTTAGTTTGTTCCTTAGAAGAAATGTCACTTTTTTCTTTTTGAATCTTCAACTTGTACTTTATTCGCAATGGATAGCAGGTCTTTTCCCATATTTATTTTCACTGAACTGAATGAAGCATCAAGTTTTTTTTTGAAAACATTTTTTAATCCCATTAGAATTTGCTCTCCATTTAGTACATGCATTTCTAAAATGTAGAAAATATTTTAGGCATCAATTCCCACATCATCAGACATTTACTTAGAAATTTTGCTGTATGATGTGCACTTTTATCCTGAATGTCCTAAAATGCCTAGACATTGCAATATGAATATCTAAATGTCCTTATATATATTAATATATGCATTCATGTGAAGTTTTAAAAACTTATTGATAACAAAACAATGCTTCAGTATTTTAGTACATAGATTACTGGTAAATTTTCAGATTTCCTTGGAAAATGTAGGTTTCTCATAATTATTAGAATGATTGTAATGTACTCTTTGTTTTATTTTATGCAGTACCAGGGATTGAATTCAGGACCTTGCGCTTGCCAGGCAGGCACTTATTCTACTAAACTATCTCCCCAGCCCTTGAAATGGACTCTTAGAAATGACATATCTTGGATAATCATATCATATCACTTTCTGAAAAATCTTTATATTGAAATTACAAGTATCATTAAAATTTTAAAATGCATAACTATTAATTACTGTCTGCAGTTATACATTTTTTCTCCTTTCATATTTGTATAAGGGTAAAATTGGAACAATACCTCAGATAAGCATATTTTACTTTATCTACTATTTTTATAATTCACAAACATTAGATGTGAACATTAATTTATTCAGGATAACAAAGACTACCGGTCACTGATAGAAAATGCTCTTTTCAACAAAACTAGGACAAACCATTTAGCCACTCATTTTTGTAGATACTTCAGGATCCCCAAAGATCTGAAGTTTAATGAAGGGAAGTAATTTAAAACTCTATTACAAACAGAAAATGACTTACACATTTGTGATTCAATAATTATAATATACCTCAAAAAATGTATTGCAAATATATACTCTTTATCTTCACTATTGTCAGATTTGGATTAAATATATTAAGTCATGATGTTTGAAGGAGGAGATTTGAGTTCATATTTCAAAAACATAAAATAAAATAATATTAATTGATATAATAATGATTGAATCTGAAATGTGTTCATTTTGTACATTGTTAAAAAAAAAGAAAAACTTGAATTCAAGCCAGGAATGATGGTGCCACGCGCACTCCCAGCTCTCTGGAGGCTAAGGCAAGAGCATCACAAGCTTGTGGACAACTTAATGCCTTGGCAGCCCATGCTCCCAGAAAGACAAAAGGAAGAAAATACAGAACAGGCTGGAGATGTCACTTGCAGTGACAAGTGCTGTGTTCAGTCACTAGTGAAAAACAAAACAAGAAAAATTTTTAAATTCATATTTCAGTTAAAGGTTTATGTAAAATGTAATGAAGAATTGTCACCTTCTATCCAATAAAAGCTATGTTAGCAGCTACTAGCCTGCAAATATTAGTGACTATTGTAATATTTTAATCACCAGAATACTTCCAACCACAATTAGAAACCACAAAATGAATCCCTGTTTCAGAACTGTCTGAGTCGGCGAGGAGCTCAGAAATGACAGTGGAGTGGAGTGGGCTAAAGCTCCAGTGTTTACTCTAAGTCAGCCTGTAGGGAAAGATGGAAATACAGACCTATAAACTAAGAAGTACATAAGAGCGATGTAGCATTTTTTACAATGGAGGATTACTCAGCTATACAGAAAGAGAAACTTGAGGCTTTTCTAGGTCAATGGACGCAACTAGAGGCCATGCTCATAAATGAAATAAATCACACCTGTATTGTAAACATCTTATGGTCTTCCTAGCACAGGAACCTGAAAAAGTAAGTAAAATCTGAAAGATTCAATACATACAGTAAAAGGGAAATAAATTGCCCAAAGGCAATACAAAGTTGGGATGAAGGAAAAGAAAGAAAGAAAAGGAGGGAGGAAATCATGTATGTATACACACAGGATAGCTAGGATGATTTACTACTAACTTTCTTTAAAACAATAAAAAATAAAAATAAGAAAAGAATACTCACATAATTGAGACTATGAAAATATAGCTGTCTCCCATTTTAAGGGACTCTGCAAGTCTCAATTCTACACAGCTGTCTGGCAAGATAGAGCCACAGGGCAGGGCAGATGCTACATGGGGCTACTGTAGGCAAAACTCTCTTTATTTCTTGGAGTTCAGCCTCCTTTTTCAAGATGTTCAACTGATTACATGAGGCTCACTCATGTTACACCAGTCAACCTGCCTTTCTTAATGTTTTCTGATAGATGTGACAGTTTCAACCAAAAACTGTCTTTGAATCTTGGAATATCATGGCCAAGTTGTTACATCAAATTACTCACCAGAAATTGTAGGGAGAACTGGAAACTCACTGAATGAATAGTAATCCCATTTGTTAGGAATGTGAATAACAAAAAAGGAGCAATTTTTGAGAAAAAATAATGTTTAATTGGATAAGCTGTAGGACTTGGCTGAAGGCACACAAAATCATGTTTAAAGCTTTTTTTTTCAAAACCGATTAATAGGACAGGTTCAATAACTAATACATTACATATTGTTGACTTCATAGTGATTATTCATAGTACAAGATGCAGAAATGATATCCAGTCCAAACAGTAATAGAAAAAATCTTTCTTCTCATTGAATTAAGAGAAAGTAGCTATATATCTATCTTATTTTGTAGATATGAAAGTGTCCTTCATTTGTATCCCCTTTTTCTGTGTATTTTTGTCAGAGATGGTTATTCCATTGCCATTTAAATATTGGAGGTGCATGAATTCAGCAAAAGGATCCAATATAGTCCAATAGTCCATAATAGTAGTGGGTTATCCATAGGACTAGCAATGTCAGAAGCTATTGACTTGAGCTTAATAGTACTAAATAACATTTCCAAAGACAAAAAAATGTTCTGACTACTGTAGTACTGAAAAGAACAAGTAGAAGAAGAGTACAAGAGAGACCCAAATGCACCTGGCAGTAAAGTAGGCACAGCCTAGGTCAAGATGCTATCAGAGGGCAAGGCTGGGCCACAATGTTCCACAAGCCAAAGTTCCAATGAGAACAGGGAAAAATGGGCCCTTCTAATGCAGAACAGGAAGAAAGCATAAATGCAGTTGCTTTTTAAAGTATGGAATTCAATTTTTGATCAAAGAAGGGTGAGTAGAAATAAAACATCTTAAAGAAATGAGATTGTAGGCTTAAAATTGGGTTTACTTGAGGTTATTTGTAAATTAAGAACAAAACACTAGTGGATAATTAAATAATCATGAAATTATATAAAATGGGGAGCATGATTCCTATCAATGCACTAACCCTATTATATTTTTACTCTGTGTCTGGATTCTCACTGATATGGCTGAAAAGGTAAGTGGCTTGCCCTTCCCTTCATATACATGAAGGCAATGCACAAACAGGGAAGTAAAGAAGAATGAATGGATAAATGAATGAATGAATGAATGAATATATATTGTATTACTCTACCTAAGAATTTCTTTATAATAGCCATTAAAGAAACACATAAAGTGCCAGGAAGATAGCTCTGTGGAAATCGTTATTAAAATTTATTTGGAACCAGAAAAGACTTAGAATAGCAAAGGCAATCCTGGCCAACAAAGACAAGGGAGGAGGCATTACAATTCCTGACTTGAAATTATACTACAAAGCTACTGTGAAGAAATCAGCATGGTACTGGAAACAAAATAGACCTGAGGATCAGTGGAATAGATTAGAAGATGCAAAAGTCTGTACAAACATACTCAGCCACCTTATCTTTGACAAAGGGACCAAACACATTACTGTAAGAAAGATAGCCTCTTTAAAAAACGGTGCTGGAAAAAATGGTTCTCTACATGCTGAAAACTAAAAGTTGGCCCAGATCTATCACAAAGCACTAAGCTAAAGTTAAAAATGGATTAAAGATCAAAATATTAAGACAGAAACACTAAATCTTCTGGAAGAGAAAGTAGGAGGAACTCCTGAAAACATAGGGGTAGGAAAAGTGTTCATAAACAAAAATCAAATAGTGTAGGTAATAGTTGGGGACCTCCTCTTATTGACAAGTTTTTGTACTTCAAAAGAAATTGTCAACAAAGTGAAAAGGCACCCAACCAATTGGGAAAAAAAAAAAAAAAAACTAAGAAGTATACAGACATAGGTCTTCTCACTAGAATTTATCAAGAAATAAAAAAACATTACGGCCCCTAAATTTAAAGACCCAATATATAAAAGAGCTTCTGAGATGAACACATACTTTTCAGAGTACAAAATTAAAGAAGCAAATAAATATATTAAAAAAATACTTCACATCACTAGCCATCTGTAAAATGAAAATTAAATCAACACTGAAATAACATCTCACTCCAGAAAGAATGGCTATGATAAAGAAATCAACCAACAACAAATGTTGGAGAGGCTGTGGGGAAAAGGGAACCCTTCTCCACTGCTGGTGGGAATGTAAACTAGTACAACCAATTATGAAAATCATTGTGGAGAATCCTTAAAAAACTAGTGCTAGAAATCCCATTCAAGCTGGCTATCCTCCTACTGGGAATTTTCCCAGAGGAACTGAAAAAGTCATATCATAGTGACATATGTGCACCTATGTTTATTACAGAGCAATTTGCGATATTCAAGTCCTGGAAACAACCAAGATTCTCATCACCTGAGGAATGGATGAAAGAGATGTGGTATTTTTATACAATGTAGTAATACTCAGCTATAAAGAATGATACATATGAAGCATTTATATATAAGTATATGCCACTTGAATATATTCTCATAAGTAAAATAAACCAGATCCACATGTGTAATCATAGTACAGTCTCCCTAGTATAAGTACTCAAAGGAAGAAATAGCTATACAAAATGACAAGGACAAGGAGAAAAACTTAGTCCAAGACCTCAAGTCTACCAGCAAGGGCAGGGGACACTAGCTCAAGTGAAATGAATGAATTAACAGATGCAACAGCAAAGGAACAATGGCAGAAAGGTTCAGAGTAAACCGGATGAGAATTAATTCCTCAAATAAAAAAGAAATATCTGAATATATAGGATCTGAAATAAAGAATGAATTCCAGAAACACTGGGTGGAAAAACAATGCTCACCCAGAACAACTGCAGAGAGCACTATTCCAGCTGCAACGTATGAATTAACAGGATCTGAAGCAAAGAAACAACAGAAGAAAGGTCATGAGGAACTCAAACCAGAAACAATCTTTGAAATCAAAAAAGAATACTTTGAAAAAAAAAAAAAGAATACTTTGAAATCATAGCATCTGAAATACAGAAACAAGTCCGAAAATATACAGAGGAAACCCAACTTGGAAGAAACACTGCAGAGAAAGAATTAATAACTACCTCTAAAGAAAACATGGATAAAAAATGGAGGAGATCAGAAATGTGATGGATTCCTTGAATTAAACAATACAGAAAAGAAATAGAAAGCATGAAACAGAGTCAAAGAGAGATAGAAGAACTAAAAATATCAATCATGAGTCTACAGAACCATTTGAGTGCAAGCGAAGACAAAGTGTCAGATCCTGAAGATGCCGGTGCAGCTAGTGAAAAGATGAGAAAGGACCTCTTAAGAACAATGATAATGCAGGAAAAAATAATCCATCACCTGGAAGATGACACCAGGATGAACAATGTGAGAATAATTGGTATCAATGAGAATGAAGGAGTCAATACAAATGACATAAAAAGAATTTGGAGAGATGTAATCGCAAAAAACTTCCAAAATATGAGGAAACAATCAAACATTCAGGTCACTAAAGCATGCAGAAAACCACATAACTTCAACCCAAGTAAAAACACACCGAGATATATAATAGTCAAGATCGCAGAAATCCAACACAAAAATAATATACTGAAAGCTGCTAGAGAGAAGAAGCAGATCACATTCAAAGGAAAACCCAACAAAAATACAGCCGACTTCTCTACACAAACCATGAAGGCAAGAAGACCATGGAGCAGAGTTCTTCAAGTCTTGCACAAAATCAAATTCCAGCCCAGAGTATTATACCCTGCAAAACTTTCTCTCAAGATTGATGGAGAAATGAAATACTTCCATGACAAAGAACAACTAAAAAATTTCAAGATGACAAAGCTGACACTACACAGGCTACTGAAAAATGTTCTAGAGAGAGACCACAATGACCAGAACTCCATGAATGAGAACAGAAGGAACCCACTAAACAGGACAGACAATTCAACACAGGGTACAAAGGAGTAAACAACACTAGAACAGATGTATGAAACATTATCACCGCGGCTGAGGAATCCTCTCTTGCTGTGGATATCCTGCCTGCATCTTCAGTCCTATGTAGATGACAGCCACTTTGTTCCATTCAAGACAAAAAATGAGAGATGTTAGTGTTGGACTCCTGATTCCATAGTGAGCATTAGCAGTTGGCCTGTAAGATTCCTAATGAACAAGAGCTGGCTCTCCTGAAAGTATCTTTAAGTATTAATGATGAGAAAGGCAGAAGGTAAGATAAATTTATTTACTTATTTTGAAAAGCCCATATAGATTTTAAGTGCCCAAATGTAAATTTAAAAATAAACAAAACTTATTTCAAAAGAAAAAGAAGAAATAAACAGAGAAAGGTACAACAAAATTAAAAGGAAAATGCGAACTTAAGAAGTGAGGGCAAGGAGTAATGCTCGGAAGTATGACAGGGGCGTACATGCATTTATAAGCACAAGATGGTTAAGGGAATGATCCTGAGACTCTTGAGGAGGATTTTTGAAACTATCAGTTAATTGGTAAGATTCTCACCCTGACTGTCTACATGTGCTGATACCTGTGAACTGAGCAGTACACTGAATAGCAATATGTAATAGTAGAGTCATGCTTGGAATGCCTGTCATTCTGGTCTTCTAAATACATACTGCTTGTCATGTCATATCAATTACTGCTACACTGTCTCTCAAGTAAATGTTTCTTTAGAAAAAAGGGGATTAATAGATGACAACAAGAGACAAGAAACAAAAATGTCATAGGTCTGTCCTGCTCCAATGCTATACATGGTTAGATTTCTAAATTTCTGTGTAAAAATATATAATTATTTATTCCATTTTTCAAAAAATATTTTTTTCTTTTTTTCTTCATATTCTGTAGGGCTTTAAAGTTTAACATATCAACACTTGAGGGAAAATACCTGTTCTATGCAATGTCTGAGATATTTCATATTCAGACAGTGAGGTTAAGCTCGACTGCCTATGTTATAGAGTAATACTATCATTAAACTTCTCTTCTGGAGAGTTAAGAACTTAAGTTTATAGACCAAAAATTAGGGAAAAAAGAAGGTCTATAAGGACAGCCAACATTTTGGCCATAACCTTTCAAGGTCAGTGAGGACTCAGGACCTAAGAAAACCTATACTGTAATATCCAGTAACTCAGTGATACCCAAAATTTTCTGATCAAGGAGATTATGGGGCCACAGAGAAAAGTGATTGATAATGGAGAGTGTGCCTAAGGAGAGTCACATGGAGAGAAAAACATTCTCTCAGGCTTTCACAGAGAGCAAATTGCTCAAGCAATGGCGGTAATTTAACTACATGGCTGACACTGACAAAGGATCTACAAACTTCGGTACAGGGTTTCAGGGTAAATACTGAGGGGATTTGACTGACATTAGATACAAAAGTTAGATTTCTTGATATGTAGGTTTTGCTTTACCTTGGTGCTAAACATCCATCAGAAAAGTATAAAAACGAAATATAAAATGTAAAGCCATATTGATATTCTCAGCTGTAAAGGGATCAAGTCCACAACTCCTGACATTGCTAGTCCTACCTACTACTACTATGGACTAATGGATTATATTGCATTATTTTGCTGACTTCACACACCTGTAATATTTAAATGGCAATGGAATGCACATTTCTGACAAAACTAAACAAAAACAGGACACAAATGAAGGACCATTTTGTATCTGTATATACAACATAAGATAGACGTACAGCTACTTTCTCTAATTCAATGAGAAGAAAGATTTGTGCTAATAATGTTTGGACAGAATAACATGTCATCTTGTACTATGAATAACCACTATGAAGACAATAATATGTAATGTTAATTGATTTTGAAAGTGTCTCATTGCTATTTTTTCTCAATTAAATTAATAATAAATAAATGTTTTCTAAAAAAGAAAGTTCTGTGGACTAAGCGCCTGCTTAGACAAGCTGGGTTTGATCTCCTGCACTACATATTGCACTGGGCCCACCCCTGAGTATGCTGACCTGGCCACCAAGCTTGGACTTGGTGGCCCATTCCTGTAATCCCAGAGCTTCAGAGGCTGAAAACAGTAGGGTCACCATGAGTCTGAGCACAAGTGAGATCCTATACCAAATACATTGAAAAGAAACATAGGAAACTGTGTTGCATGAAAATCTGTAAAAAGACCATTACTAAAGATTTTTAACAAATGAAAATAACAAAGTGAATGTATAATCTGATAAGTTAAATATACATAGTTAATAATACAAATAATTTTTTTCAGTTTGTAGGGGAGGGTCTACAGAGTGTACAGGGACTCACTACTAGATCGGACTCATAGTGATTCTCCTGTTCAAAGTCTCCCAAGTTCTGGGATTATAGGCACACACCACAACACACAGTCTCAAATGCCATCTTAGTGCACCCCGTGAGCAGGGCTGGCATAGCAGGCCTTGGGATTGAACCCTGGACACCTGAGCTTACTTGCAGGCACTTTAATCCACTGAGCTATTTTTCTGGCCATACAAATAATTTTTAACTAATTATTGCTTATAAAATAAATCAATTGTTTCCATACAAGAGAGAAAAAGGGTTTGTTTTAAGAATTGAAGCAATATTTAATGCATGTGTAACTAATAAACAACAAGGACTGATTCAATATAAGAACAATTATAAAATAAGTGAGATTACAAAAATTTGATTATGATTGCTGTGCAAACCCTCATAAACCAAAAGATACCATGCTGAATGATAATAAGCACTGAAAGTTATACTCAATCATTAAATTTTATTCCTGTCAAAGACTGACAATAATTAACAGAAAAACATTTTAGATAACAATAGGAAAATTTGCCTTGTGGAAGAAATTCTTGAAGCAATGGAAACATTTAACAAGTAGTTGAAATTAATTAGCAAGAACTGAAACAGCCTCACAATTTTTCAAATATCTCTGTCGTACTAATACTAATGTATCATTTCCATATAACCAAAAGCAAATGATTACTATTGAATTTCTGTTACCTTTTCGATATTTCTACATTTACAATAGAATAGTATATATATATATATTTATATTTCAAGTTTTATATGAAATAATGTTTTCTGACAAGAAGTATTATCGGGTAAAGTGTAATTAAACCAATCTGGCTTTAAAAGTATTTTGGTATAGTCATATCACATAAGTTCAGTATCTTATTTTATTCAAATATTTAATTCAAAATTTGCTCATGAGGTGCAATGAATTTTCTTTCTTGAGTCTTTTGAGAATTTTTTTTCCTTTCAGCATTCAAGCTCAAAATTACTTATGTGTTTGTCATCACTTAAATAGGTAGTAAAATTCTATAAAATATTTCTCAAATATGCATAGCAGTACTAAAAAACTTATTTATAGGATGCAATATAGAGAACAAGCTTAAAATTGTACACCTATACTACTTATATTTAGCAATGGTGATTGTTTTATAAACAGCACTGCAATCCAGCCTTACAATTTACGACCTCCGATATAGCATTAAAATCCAATTTATACAGTATTTTCAAAGAATACATAATTCTAACAGAATTATATATGAACTATACCATTTCTTTCCAAATATGGTGTCAGGGAGATTCAGGTCTATCAGGGAGTAGAAATATATCAGTTCTCCAATGAACTACTGTATACCTAAGTGTAATAATTTATTGAAGCAAAACAAGTTGTATTTCAGCAAAAAAAAAAAAGTATTTTATACAAATCATTAAAATTCAAAACAAAGAAAAAAGATTTCATTATTTATTCTCCCTTTGTGAACTGGAGATAAATTTACAAAATTTGAAAAATTAACCTGTGCAAGGCCCAATATATATCTTTGTATACAAGGAGGGAAAACAGGACCAAAAAAAAAAGCAAAGTAAAGTTACTATAAAGAGAATTTCTGGGTACTATTACCTAACACAAAATAAAAAATCTAACTAAATGATTTTATACAGAATCATAAAAAGAAATTGTTTTCCTGTCTTTTCTTTATTTTCCAAGCTTCCCTCACTCCAAATTCAAAATGGTGAGAATTAAATCAAGATGAGAGTATATTGTTGAGTTCATATGTGTAAGTATATCTTTACAAATACAGTAACATTAAGTTGCTTGGTGGTGCACGCCTGTAATCCCAGCACTGAGGAGGATGAGGCAGGAGCATCACCATGAGTTGAAGGCCAGCTTGTACTACAAAGTGAGATCCTCTCAAAAAAAAAAATGATGGATAACATATAAGGTTCTATAAACACAGTGGGTGTTGTTACCCTTTTATATTTTATATTTTATTTTATATTATATATATATATATATATATATATATATATATATATACACACATCCCAATTACAAGTGTATAATGTAGAAACCAAAATAGGTTTTCATATTCAATCACATACCCAAGAAAGATGAAAAGCAAATTGATATAAATTATATTGCTGGCTTTTCAAAATATAATAAAAGACTCTAATGAATTTATGACACAGAGATTTACAACATAATAAGAGTTCTTCCAGGAACAAAGTACCATAAGAAGCACCTAAAGTCAATTTGTACATGGGTTTAAGAATTCTCTTATGTGTCTAATTCTCCTCAAATTAATTTCATCACAAACAAATTATTCAAACAGAAAATTCTTCAGATTCCCTTATCTAATTCCCCATAGTGCCTGAACTGCATTTGTAGAAATAGAACTTTCTCTCTAATTCATTCATGATGTAATATAAGTGCATATATATTAATTTCAGAGACAACAGAATTTTAAACCCAAAAATAGCAGTGGCTCGGGTGTACTAACTATGAAGGAAACAAATAAGTGAGGTTGAAATACCTATCCGTAAACTGAGGGTTAACCTGAAAAATCTGACTTTCAACAGTGTGATTATGGAAGATAACTATGCAAAAAAGCATGTCATATATTTTGATCCTCAACTTTGAAGAAGTATTTTAACTTATCAAGTAAACATGTAGAATAATTGTTTCACCAAAATGTACCTTTTATAGTCAAACAGAATTTTATGTGTTACATTTACTTACAGAGGACAACTTATCATGGGCAACCCTTGAACTTCAGTTCTCATACCAAGAAACAAAGATTTCCAGGATCCTTTGAGTGGATAATTTCACAAGGAAGGAGTTAAAGAGTAATGGAAAGGAGACAAGGCAGACAGCCCATGCAGTGTAAGGTAGCAGACAATACAGTGAACAGCTGAACTCCACTTCAATTGGAGTAGTGTACTAAGAGGTACAGGATGCCTCTTAGGGTTATTCACCTGAGGCTTCCTGAAAGTGGTCCTATTGTTTCAATAGTTAAAGGTTCTTCTCAAGGACATCAACTGTCCTTTAGTTTTGAGTTACTGTTTAGTATGGTATATCAGCATTTATGTGTGCAGCTCTGAAGAATCTTGAAATGTACAAAATACATGTGGCACCCAGTGTCTCAGATAATGAAGCACTGCTTGTAAAATTCCAGGTAGAAATACATATCAGGCAAAGATACTGGGTCAGGTGTTTGAGCATCTGATATTGTCCACCATATGTGCCATTCCAGCCTTTTCTGTAATAGACTTTTCAAATTGAAGACTGATTTGTTTTCGTATATATATATTACAACAGAATATATGTGATGGCAGTTGAATTGGATTGCAGTTATTGCTATAATTTACTTCTTCTGCCTATGAGTTCTAGATTTATCCTTCCAATTTTTCTTCCATTTTCTGTCATCAGCAATTTTGTTGCTTGAAATTGTTTCTTTGGTAAGTTGATTCTTCTTTCATCTCATAACATTCTGAGCATTTTTATATTATTCCCTATCTTTCCTTAATTTTTAAATTATTGCCTATCTTAGGATACAGTCACCATAGTTGTTCACTCACTATTCTCAATAGTATAAAAATACTAAGAAAAACAGTAATTAATGCACCAAAACCAAGACATACTTCATCCTGTCACTATTTCGTATTAACCACTCATTATGTCTAGAATTTATTTCTATAGGAAGACAACAGTTTTTTCTTTACTAAATAGGTTTCAGAAATTAAAAGAGCCAGCATAAAGTTTCAAAATTTCAAGGCAATCAAAATATATTTTACACATACAAAGGAAAAAGATTAATGTAGTCTTGAGTCATAATAGTATCTTTTCCTGCTCTTTACACACACACACACACACACACACACACACACACACACACACACACACAAATAGCTTTGCCCCTGACAATTGACGAACTGAACATATTGCCCTATATCTTCTGGTTTGTATCCAGAGGTCTCCCCAAAGCTTCCTGTAGTCATGTATGTGGTGGGCTTCTAGAGATTTGATTGATTCGTGCTCCAGTACTGGGATGATGGGTATGACTGCTATAACTTCACTGAGATCAGCAGACTGCATACAATACAAAGGAGGTAAAGAGACTTTCTCTTTGATGATCCCTCTTTTCTCTTATTACTTTACTGTTTTCCACCACCATAGGCTGTTGCCCTCTGCCATGTACTACTCTGTTTTGGAGTTACCCAGATATGGACTGACACCTCCACAAACTGTAAGCTAAATAAGTCTTTCTTTCCTTAATTTTGGACATCAGATTTTGTCTCAGCAATGAGAAGAAAGTAACCATGGCAGATTTTGATACCACAGAAGAGTAGTCATTGCTGTGACTCTACCTGGCCATGTGATTCAAGAGCCTTTTGGGAATAGCTTGTGTTAGCAAAAGTTCAGAGATGTCTCCTGAAAGAGTTGTTCTACAATCCCTTTAGTGGTTCTGTATGGGAGACTCTGGAAAGAACTCAGAAAACCAGAATGCTGATAGAAATCCTGCTGGTAAAGACCAGGTTTCAGAGGTTTCTGCTGGGAAGAAGGACTGCACTAGCTGTTGGACTCCAGGTGGCATATATTATGGCTTTGTAGAAAGTTTGTCTTCATTTTGTTCATGTCCACAGACTGCCTGACACTAGGATTGAGCATGGAGAACAGACTAATCTGGAAAAATAAATTATATGTTGAGGCAGTTTTTTGGCTATTGTTGGGGCCATTCATTCATATTTAAGTTGAGAACCAAAAGCAAAAAGCTCAAAAGGATGATTTAAAGTACAAGGGAGTTTCATTGAAGCTTTGGACTACAAAGACAAGGCTGAAAACATCTCAATTGCTGAGAAGGGACAGGAGAATAGTAAATGTAGGAGTCACTTCCAGGTCCTCCTCTTGGTCCAAGAAGAAAATGTTTGTAATCCCAAAGTTATGTTATTAGAATCTCATCAAGTTAATTCCAGTCTACCACTTTCAGTGCAACCCATGGCAAAAATAAACACTAAAGTGTATTTTCAATCATTGGGGAGACAAACTTCAGCCACAAAGATGGCTTGCAGAACAAAAAAAAAAAAAAAAAAAAAAAAAAAAAAAAAAAAAAAGATCAACCCATGGCATCATAGGGTCTTTATTCAGTGGGGAAGTGGCTTGAGGAGGAGTGGTTTGAGGAGGAATGACCGAGAATTGTGGGAAGTAGGTGACTCTGTGAGCTGAGCTATGTGGGTGGCCTACATTTACCTCTGCCATATACAGAGAGGATATTCAGAGAAAGTAATCTGCATTATACTACTATGCCATTGAGATTTTGGGTGGCCTGGTGCTTCAGCTCTGATGCAGTCTTTCAAGCCCCAGGAAGTCATAGCCTCTATCTTGAGGCTCAATCCCAGCTGGTGCTGCAGAGCATTAGCTCTACCATCCTGTCTCAACCTGGCTCATATTAAAGAGCAGCAGGTATAGGAAACATGCATGCCACCTTCAAAGACTATCACCAGCACCTCAGCTAGACCAATACACACTGCTTAAGGCCAAACTGAAGAATAAATAGAAGTCCTAGCCAGCTCTGTATGTAACAATATGAGGAAATAGGGTCAGACTCAGTCAAAATGGACAGTCACTCTTCTTTCAAGGAGAGCTGCTGAGGTGGTCCTCTACAAGTAAAGATGGCCTAAGAGGATGAGTAGGAGCAACAAATCCTCAACCTTTTCAGCCTCAAAGTAAAAGACTTTGCTTTGAGGAGAAAACCACAGAGTACCATGTTTCAAAATGGTGCAACCACAGTATTTTCCAGATTCGTGGAGGTATAGAGAATTTGTTTCTCAGAATCAGATTCAAGTACTCAATGATCCAAGCACTGGACTCCTACAACAAACAGGAAAGCCTGGCTGCTGCTCCAGCTAGCAGCATATCTATCAATAGGTGCTTTCAGAAGGCAAGAGTTCTGAGGTTCTGGAGACTTCCACCTAGATTTCAAAAGAAGGCCTGGGAAGCCAGGCATTGTGCCCCTGGGAGAGTAGTGTGAGAAGCTGCGAATGAAAGCCAAAGGTGCACTGGAGACTTCAGAGGTTTAGAGAAGCCAAGGATGTGGAGTGTCTGAGGAGGAAAGATGTGAGGAGGGAGTAAATTAGGCCTAAGAGAGAAGCCGAGGGAGATCTTACCCACTGAAGTGCCGTATAGGTGGAGTCACATGAAGCTCTCATTTTGACACAGATTGCCTCAGATGTTGAACATAGAGCTATAGGACTTAATATTTTCCCTAATGCATTTTGGACTTGTGTTGATCCCAGTGCTGTGGATCCCTTTTTGTACCTTTTGGAGTGGTAAAGTTTTCTTGTGCCATTGAATGTTAGAAGTGTTAATTCTTTTCACTTAAGCTCACAACTAGGAATCTGGGTTACATCTCAGAGGAGACTTGGGACTTGGACTTTTCAACAATGCTGAAACTGTTAGTACTTTGACACCTCAGAGAAGGACTGAAATATTTTTGTGTATAAAAGGAGATGAATGAGTCTATGAGGGACCAGGGGTGAAATTCTGTGGTTTGCTTCTAGATGTCTCTCCAAAATCTCAGGTAGCCATGAGGCATACTGCTTTCACTGATTCATGGTCCAATCCTGGGGATTATAGGTATGACCTCTAGATACACCCTGAGGCTGGTGGCTTGCATAAAATAGAAGGGAGGGAAAGATGCTTACTCTCTGCTGATCTTGCTATTTTCCTCCAACATGAACTGTTGCCCTCTGCTATATGCCACCCTGCCTCAGAGCCAGTCAAGTATGGACTGAAACCTCCACATCCTGAACTAAATAAACTTTTCCTTCCTTGAATTTGGGTGCTGAGTATTTTGTCTCACCAATAAGAAAAAAGTAACCAAGACACATTTAAACAGAAGCATGCTAAGTTTCCAAGGCTGGCTTGCTTCATGTCTTTGAGGATCTTCATTCCGAGCTGCAAATGTGATTGGAACTAATCTGTGGCTATCGTCCCTCTGGTTCTGAGAAATCAATGCAATGTGACTGAACGTAAATGAAGCCACACCTCCCATACCTTGAAACTCAGTGATGATAGATTCATTTATTCTTGAGATTCAATACTATTTTTTCCCACTTATCTTCTCTGATAGCTATTGGGCAGCTTCAGTATATTCTAGCTGAATTGTCCTACCATAATGACTCTTAAACCATTAGTCAGGGAGTCAACAAATTTTGAGAATTGCTAATTCCTATTATGGGTCAACCACGTTTATCATTGCTAGTAAGAATAAATTTTGTATGTATTCCTCTGTCAAAGTTCTCACTGTAAATTCTAGTATATGCAATTCGGAACCTAATTTGTCCACCGATGTCTGTGAAACAAGGCTAGATATACTCAGAAATGCCTATAAATCTTGACACTTATGAAAATTTAGGACATTCAAACCCTAGCCTTGGGTCTTCACCAATCATTGTTGTTTCACTGAGACAAGTTGTTCTGATTCTCCTGTTTTTGGTGCCATCATAGAAAGCTTGACTAGAGATCATTTATTCATGTGTTGTAATACCTGCATTTTTTTTATTTTTAAACTCAGTTGTATTTATTACCTTTTAAAGCAGAATATGGCCTGGATACTACACTTCCAATCACAGGCCATTTTCCGAGTGATTTTTGAAATAGCTTTGCAGTAACCCTAGAAAGCTGTTTCTCCCTTGAAACAGTACTTTTCTTTGGAAAAAAAGCCCGAGCAACTCCTGCCATCAAGTTTTCAGTATAACTTACTTCTGTTTAAAGGAATATTTGTTTATACTAACATAATATAGCTTGAGTTTTCATATAGGATCATTTTTTTTTAAACTTCCCCCAATAGTTTCAAATCTGCATACCTGCATTTTGATAATGTGATCTAAGATGTTTTGGCAATTAAATATTGAAAACATTGAAATCAATCTTAGGAATCATTGCTAAGAGATAAAAGAGTTGCTTCACATTGAAATATAATGACTCCTATGTAAGGGGTTAACTGACATTAGCAACTAATGGGTTAAGTGCTTACTCTGTTGAAAGTTTCTTAGTAATCACCCATTTTATTTGTTTATCAAAAATTTGACAATGCTGCTATCATGATTTTCTAATATAAGTGAAAGAATATAGTGTTAAAGAAAAAGACAATGTTTTTGAAATTAATCAAAAAGTTAGTATTTGACAGATATATAATTTGAATCACCACAGCTCATTGTCAAATACAACTTCCTAGTCTTAAAACTAACCAACTAGTTTAAATACCTCTCTTTCTGTTAAACAGCCAACTCAGTAAAAGTGAAAACATTCAAAACAGTTTACACAGTTATTTATGTTGGTTCAGTTCTTTTAAAATGGATGGCTTTGGTAATTTCCTTAAATTACCAAACTTCTCCTTAAGGGAAAAATATTTCAATTTGTTACTCATTCCACTAATACTCTTTATTTTAGTGACTGAAATTAAATGAAATACTAGAGAAAATAAAAACATAAAACAATTCTGCAAAACTTTCTGGAGCTTTATGCCAGAGATGTCAACTTTTTATTGTTGCAGAAGACTGGGAGCCAGAGTCAGAGGAGAAAAAAAAGCATTTAGAAGGAAGATCTTTGTAAGCTCTCCAGAATTTCTTGATTACTTCTCATCTCGTCTAATTTTTCCCTGATGAGAAGCTGTGCTTGAGCGTAATAAGTACCGCATGAACTAAATACATCACACTCGAGTGTCTGCATAATGGCAGTGGTGGAAAGGAATCAAATGGATTTGGGTTTCATCAACCTGCAGCTATTGATTTTTTTTCAACTTTCCATGAGCAGCAAAATGGAGTTAGCAAAAACCACTTTCTACACTCAAAAGAGTGCACAGCCAGGGAATATAATGCACAGCCATGCTTGAATATAATGCACATTTCTTTAAACAGCCTGACTCCTTGGAAGTAAGAGCTTACCTCCACACATAAATGCACACAGCACAGAGTAGAGAGATGCTCTATTAACTCTTTGCTAGCCTGTTCATAAATCTGTATAGTACTAATCATATATTTAAAATTTATTATGCATCAGTAGACCTTACATGTTTATCTTTTTATTTTACAGAAAGGAAACCAGAAAGAATAGTTTTCTAAAACAAGTAGAGTAAAAGCTATCATTTAGTTTATCTATATGCTCATATTATATTTAATTGCCTCACTACTGTCAAAAGTAAAATAAAAGTCAAGATATTTTAAAATATACATTCATTGCATATTATATTTTCAACAACAGATTTGCCCATTTACAGTGAATTTTTAAAATTCACTTACTATATGTAAGTCAATAGAAGAATGTATATCACTGTCATTTTAGTCTATTTCTAAGAGGTTTTGTAAGTAAAAAAAAAAAGGCTTTCTTCTCTTTTTATTTTGTACATGCAGAAATAATGTCAGAAATGTCAGTTAAATATATATCTTATTTTATAAATTTCACCTTTGTTACTTCTTAAGTGTATTTTTTTTCCATGGCATTCTATTCAAATTATTGTGCCCTCCAAAATAAACAGGGCCATTCAGCTATTAGTTTCAAGCTTAGCACATGAAATTAAACATCAGGATATGCAGTAATTAGAAATCACCTCGCCCTGGAAAATGGGATAATGACAAAGTCCTTGAAATCATTAGAGGTTAGAGCTGCATGTTTAGAGCACATTTGTATAAACCAAAGATCAGATTCTGATTAGAGATATTGTATGAGTGGCACTACAATTAAAAGTTGTATTTAATCTAGTGGAAAGAGTTTATTTTAAGCACTGTGACCTTCGAATTTCATCTTGTAAGTAAAAGTAGCTCTGGCAAAAAAAAAAAAAAATCTTGCAATGTCTTTTCCTCATGGTCTCTTGCTTTACCACTTTTAAAAGAATAATTTTGAATTAGTAAAAATATTATAGTGGGGTGGGGCGATAGCTCAGTAGCAAAAGTGCCTGCCTGGCAAGCCCAAGGTCCTAAAAGGTCCTAAATTCAATGCCCAGTACCAAAAAGATATATTAAAAAATAACTTAAAAAAGGATATATTAAAAAATAAGATTATATATATATATATATATATATGTATATATATACATGTATACCATAAATACAAATATTCTTATATAAACTTTATAAAACATGAATAAACACTAATGTACAAGACAGTAACAACTTGTGGTGGCTGATACATCGTGTCAACTCAAGATGTTGGCAGCTTGGCTGGGTCCACTTGTTCATTCCACTCCCTAAGGTGTAGGGGCACAGCCCCAGAGTGACTCAGCACAAAAAGGATATATAAAGGAGTAGGGAAGGCTTTTGCGCCCCATTTCCTGGGGGGAGTTCTTATCTTCACCACGCCACTTCAGAGGCCCTCCTATCTTGGTGGTAGAGCGCCGGTCTTCGTAATCAGTGTAGGAGCAAGACAGAGAGGCTTGGTAGAAACTGCAGCTACTGCTCCTCCCCTGCTCTACTGCTCTCTGCCAACGTGAACTGCTACCCTTTGCCTTGGAGGCAGCAGAGTACGGACTGAAACCTCCACTAACTGTGAGCTAAATAAACCTTTCCTTTCTTTTTTTGGGTGTTGGTATTTTGTCCCAGCAATGAGTACAAAGCACTGTGCATCATTTAAATAAGCTAGATCATCCTATAACATGAGTAAATAAATAGATCAAAGGGTGAAAGCCTGAAACAATATAAGAGTTAACAAATGTTCATTTATAGTCTCCGATCTGGAATGAGGAATGACCTTTCCAAGCATAATACAAAAAGCAGACACAGAATCAACAGACTTGACCAAAGTGTGATAGAGCCTTCTAGCTACCAATTTATGGAGAATACATAAGATGAAAACTCACTGAGACTAATTTTTTTATTAAATTATCAGTTCCTTTATAAAGGAATCATAACAGAATGCTGCTATTGAGTTCAAGCCAGACAAAATTTCTTCTTCTTCTTCTTTTTTGCACAACCAGAGATTGAACTCAGGCCCTTGCGCTTGCCAGGAAAGTGCTTATACTACTGAGCTATCTCCTCAGCCCCACAAAATTTCATAGATACTGTACTCTGCTAATATTAAATTCATGTACTCATCTCTCATAATCATCTCTCTCTCTCTCTCTCTCTGTCTCTCTCTCTCTCTAACAAGCCATTTCCAAATTTGGAAACATTTCCTATATTAGCATTTCAATCCTGGTTTTGAGGGGTGATGGGCAAGGTTTGATTGGCTTGCTTTGATCATCTGTGCTTGGCAGCAGCCTCCACCCCGCGCAGCACCAAGCCACTGGCCCACCTACATACATTTGTACATCAAGAAGATCACACCAGATAAAGGGAGGAAAAACATGAGTCCAGTGCACTGAGATAGGGTTACTATGAATTAGCTTTAATGTTTCTTGCAGTGTAATTTTTAGAATTCAGAGAAAGTCCATTTATATTTCAATTTTTTTTTCCTTACAAAACCTCTTAGAAATAGACTAAAATGAAAGTGCTACCCATTTTTCTATTGGCTTACATATAGCGTTTTTAAAAATTCATTGAAGGGCTGGGGATTTAGCTCAGTGGTAAAAGTGCTTGCCTGGCAAGTGCAAGGACCTGAGTTCAATCCCTGATTCAGAAAAAAAAAAATCAAAGAAATTGTCGACCATATCCATTTACAGCTCAGCTTAATATTATGGGCTCACGATGTATACTTCATTTTTATACATTTATGCTTTTCTGCTGGATGGTTAAGACCTAGGTAGATCCAAACTTATATACCAACACATGTACTTTATATTTCCTATGTGGTCATTGAAGTCTTCTCAGGGTTTATCTTGTAGTCCT